>CAXHTJ010001271.1:0-129323 GCA_964019445.1 Populus tremula | reverse complement strand
TTTTTTTTTGTTGAAATCGAGAATAGATATAATATAAAAAAGAAAGAATAAACAGTGCGAGCAGGGCTATAGCTTTAGCTACATAGATTGTAGCCTAGGCATCCACCTACATACAAAAAATGAATACAAGAAAACCTATAACCCTACTATTAGTCCAAGCAAAAACAAACCCACACTAAATCAGAAATTAAGCAGACCATGCCGAAATGCATTCATGATTCCTGTATAGATCGGCACCAGTATACCAAAAGGAAGAGTTGAGATTCCTGATCCATCCTGCAGCAAAGTAAAACAAAAGCCATAGGATATCTTCCCATATTGGCTTTTGATCCTCAAATATCAAGTTGTTCCTAGCATTCCATATAGTCCAGACAATGTTAAACATAAAGCCCCCCCAAACAGTTCTTTCAAACTTACAGTGATTGCCCTGCAAAAGACCCAGCCATTGACATTGAAGGTCGTCAAGGCCATAAGGCATTACCCAACTCAAACCTCTCCGATCTATAATTTTGTTCCATAGTTTCCAAACCACTTGGCAATGCAAGAGGATGTGGGATACAGATTCTGAATGTTGCTCACAAAAAGGACACTTGTCCTCCTGAGGGCTTAGAACATGCCTCTTCACCAGGAAGGCTCTTGTGCAAAGGCCTTCATTTAAGGCTAGCCATAAAGTCATTTCTGTTTTTGGAGGGCAAATGGATTTCCATACATTTGTGACATAAGTAGGAGAACCAGCATACCTGATTCTTTCAAGGGCAAGCATACAAGAATTGACAGTATAATCTCCGTCTTTCCCCCACTCCCAAATCAACCTGTCTTCTTTCAATCGATGAATAGCTGCAAGATTAAGATCAGACATTAAGCTTTGAACCATCAGGGTCTCACTAGCTTTGAGGGGCCTTCTCCATTTCAGATTCCAATACCAAGTATCCTCTAACCAGTATCCCATCTGACTAACAAACCCTGATTTGGAGGAGGATAGGTGGAAGAGGGTCGGGTAAGAATTAGCTAAGCAAAAGCCAGTCAACCAAGTATCTAACCAAAATTTAACATGATTACCATTACCCATTTTAAGAGTACAAGCAGCTCGAATAAGAGAGCTATCAAGATCCAAGCTAGTAATAGTAGAGCTGATTCCTCGCCAAATCCCTGAAAGTTTTTTCTTGAACGTGGGCATCCCATTTATAAACTGAGGTCTGTATTTTGCTTTAATAAAATCTGCCCAACTAGCTTTATCATTGCTTCCTAATTTCCAAATCCACTTGAAGAGGAGAGCTTTGTTCTTTGCTGAAATATTCCCAACGCCTAGACCACCCATTTTCTTTTCTTTTGTCACTGTATCCCAAGCAAGCCGATGAATTTTCCTGTTATCAACACTCCCACCCCACAAAAACCGAGCCTGCATGGATGTGATCTTGCGTGCCACTGTCTTTGGAATGCAGAAAATAGACATGTAATAGAGAGGAATGGCAGAGATTACACTTTTAATCAAAATTGTTCTCCCCGCCAGGGATAATAACCGCCCCTTCCAAGAGTTGAGTCGTCCTCTAATTTGAGAGAGAACAGGTTTCCATGTGGAAATCCTTTTGGGATTAGCACCTAGAGGAAGCCCCAAGTATTTGATAGGGAGAGTATCACATCTACACTTGAGAACACCAGAAATCCCTTCAGCATATATCTCATCCACCCCCACCCCCACCAAACTACTCTTATGGAAGTTAACAGTAAGCCCTGAGCATAAGCTAAACCAACGTAACATTCTCTTGGTATTTAGCAAACATTGAAGATCATTTGGAAGGAAGAGAAGAGTGTCATCTGCAAATTGCAGATGATGAATATATGTTGTTCCTGCAGATTCCACACCATACAAAGCACCTATTTTCAGGCTCCTGCTGATGAGAACTGATATGCCTTCAGCTGCCAAACAAAAGAGAAAAGGGGAGAGGGGATCCCCCTGCCGCAGACCACAAGATGTTGTAAACTCAGAAGAAGGGGAACCATTGATTAAAACAGATAGTCTTGCAGACGAGACACAAGCCATAATCCATTTCCTCCAACGAGCACCAAAATTCATGTAACCCATAACATCATTAAGATAGGACCAAGACACAGTATCAAAAGCTTTTCTGAAATCAAGTTTGAGAAGGAACCCTTGACAGCTTCGAGATTTCATGGAATCCAGCATTTCATTAGCAATAAGGACTGAGTCCAGAATGTTTCTGCCAGCAATGAAAGCTGATTGGGAGGGACTAACCACACTCTGCATAACTGCTTTTAGTCTAGTGGCGAGAATCTTAGCAATAATTTTATATAGCCCATTTAATAAACTAATAGGTCTATAGTCATTAAAAGAGGAGCTGCCGGTAACTTTTGGAATTAAAGCAATATAACTAGTGTTAATACCTTTAGGAAGGTAGCCTCTCCTGAAGAATTCAAGAACCATTGTAAACAAGTCATGTTGCATTAGCTCCCAGAATTTCTTATAAAAATTGAAGTTGAACCCATCAGGACCTGGGGCTTTAGAGCCTTCACTACTGAATATGGCCAGCTGCACCTCTTCTATAGTAACCTCTCTTTCAAGCCAGGCTGCTTGGTTTTCACTGAGCTTCATAAAGTCTGCACTGCCCACCGTGGGTCTTGTAATCAAAGATTCAGAGTAGATGTTTGAGAAATATGCTTTGGCTCCTTCTTTGATTTCATTTGGACTGGAGAGAATCTTCCCGTTGTATGTGAGCTGACGAATATAGTTTTTGCAACCCCTAACTTTTGCTGAAATGTGAAAGAACCGAGTGTTTCTGTCCCCCAGCTTGAACCAAGACTGTCTTGCCTTTTGTCTCCATATGGATTCAACATATCTACAGAGTTTCCATTGCATTCCTTTTAGCTCATATAGCCTGTGTCGATCTGAGTCAGAAATCTTGCCACTTTCAGCCTGATCCTCAAGGAGCCGAATAGAAGACTGGATATTTTGTAGAGCCCAGTATTGATTCCCAAACACAGTTTTATTCCACTGGCCTAGCTTCAGTCGTAGAGCACTAATTCGTTTGATCACCTGAAAGTCACCAGGGATATCATGCACAATTTCCTGCCAGAAGGCCTTCAGAGTGTTTTGGAAAGATGGGGCCATGAGCCAACAATCTAACCATTTGAATGGCTTCCATCCCCAGTTAACTTGTTCCTTACCAACAATCAGGGGGCAATGATCCGAGAGACCATGATCCAGTCTAATCAGCTTCAATGAACTAAAGTGAGATAGGCATTGTGTGTGAGCAAAGGCTCTATCAAGCCTACTCATAGAACCACCTCTAAACCAGGTAAAACGATGATTCACCATCGGGTATTCTACCAATTCACAGCCATCAATAAAAGTTTGGAATTCTGAAGCCCCTCTCTTGTCTAGCAGACCACTGCTTCTATCTGCCTTGGATAAGGTCTCATTAAAGTCACCTATTAAAAACCAAGGGTAGTCTGAAAATGCATATTTAAGTTCAGTAAGTTCTGACCAGGAGGCTGCTCTTTCAGCTCTAGAGCCAGCTCCATAATACCCAGTAATCACGCACTCAAAAGCATCATCAACAAATGAGCCAAATAAGCTAATCCAGCTCCCAGCATATTCTATTGAATCCACCCTGAAAAGTTCCTCATCCCACATGGCTAACAACCCACCAGATCTACCCTGAGCCTCTATGCTGAACCATTTAATATTATGGCCATGCCACAGACTATAGACCAAAGAGTCCGAGCATGAAAGTTTAGTTTCAATAATAAAACATACAATAACATTAAAATCTTTAATGTATTTGTTGATGGCCTTTCTTTTAGAGCTAGATCCCAACCCGCACACATTCCAGCTAAGAATCATAAAAGGCATATAAAACCATGCACAAATGCGTAATAGCCTACTGGACATACCTGTCCCAATTGTCTTGCTCTGCGTCAATGGCCTCTTTTATCATGACTTCAATACTCTCTCCAGTTGTTCCTATTCCAATACCCAATTTCTGGCCAATTTCTTTCATAGCCCCAACCTCATCACAAGCTGTAGGAAGGTCTGGTGGTGGCTGAGATAGTTGGAGTCTTTGGTTGACAGCTCTGATGCAAGAGTCGATTGAGTCTTCATTTCCAGCACTACTACTTGAATCAGTTGAAATGACTGCCTTCCTGTGACCCTCGTAACATTTGATGGTACCAATCTGTTTACCATTTCTAAGAGTCATGCTGCGGCCTAAGTTTGATGTAGGCCAGCTCTGCTGATCTTCTTCCATGGCAGACATGTTATATGTTCCTTTTCCCCTATCTGCAAGAGGAATATTAGAAATCGTAGGGGTAAATGTCTGCCATTTCCCTCCTGCAGTCATATCTTGAATCATGTAATCATCCAGGATTTCTGGGAAATAAACCTGAGCTTCAAAACCGTGTGCATCCCTTTCTTTCTCTACCTCACATCTGCTAAAACACTGCATCATAATCACTTCTGTGACATATGCTAGGTCCGTAGAGGGGTAGTACTTGTTTGCAGACATATATGGTTGCTCCTTTGTAGCCACAATCTCTAAATCACTTGGTGATGAAGTGCCTTCCAGCTCAGAGTCAAACTCTTGATTAACCCCAATGGAGTAAATGAGCGAGGCCAAATCCATGCAGGCCTCATATTTAATCTCCGAGATGTTTGTCGCACCCCCCCCCCAAAAAAAATATTCAAATACACATCCATTGCGGGTTCGACTGGCGAAAATTTGTTTATTTTTATTTTTATTTGGTTCTTTGGAGTCGCCACCTAGTATTTTGGTCACTAGGAACCTAACTGGTCTCAGAGATCGGGTACGGAGACTGGTTGCGTAAAGGGAAGGTATTAGCACCCCAAATACGCCTTACCTAAGGTAAGCTGCATTGTTTTAAATGTCTGATAAAAAAAACTAAAGTGTTATTGTGTTTTCCTAGTTGTTGGTCTGTCTATGGTTCAAGAAAAATCCCCCTCAGTAAGGAGGTCTTTATCTTATCGGGTAAAAATCCTAACCGTTCTAGCGTCCATACCAAAATTTTATTAATAATACTTAGGAATACGTTTTACGTATAAATTCGTAATCCCAAATACTAAAATAAAACAAAAAGATTTTTTAGAATTTTTGAAATATTGGCCTAGTTCTCATGGCTTGAATAAACTGGTTATTAAAGCCAAAATGCATGTTAATACATATATTGTTTTTGAAAATTTTCTTTGTTGTGTGAAAATACGATGTTATAATATTTATATATATATATTTGAAGAGACTAGGCCGTATTTTAAAACAAAAACAATTTTTGGAAAATATTATTTTTTTTTATGCTTTGACGAAAATCGGGTATTTTAATACTGAGCTTGTATCCTTACGGTATAAAAATACAACCCAATATTAATCTATTTTGATAAAAATATGCAGAAAAATCAACAACAGTTTTAGGAAATTTTTAGAAATTTTTTTGAAAGCAAAAACATTTTTTATTCTGAAAATCTTTGATGTTTTGACGAAAACCGGGTATTTTAATACTGGTTTTGTATCTTTACAAAATAAAAATACAAACCAGAAGTAAAACATTTTTGACAAAAATATGCAGAAAAATCAACAATATTTTTTTTAGATTTTTTTTTTAATGTTTTTTTTTATACATAAATACATTTTTTATATATATATAATATAATATATTTATATATTAAAAGGGCTGGGCCGGCCCAAACTAAACTGGGCCGGACCCAGCCCAACAGTCGTTGGGCCGATCTCGGCCCAACAGTCTGGCCGAACTCGGCCCAACAGTACTGGGCCGAACTCGGCCCAAAGGTACTGGGCCGAACTCGGCCCAAAAGGTACTGGGCCGAACTCGGCCCAAAAGGTACTGGGCCGAACTCGGCCCAAAGGTACTGGGCCGAACTCGGCCCAAATAATTAACCTCGGTCTGGGCCGGACCCGGCCCAGACCGCCGGACTGGGCCAGATCTCTCTGGCCCGGTCCACATAGTTCTGGGCCAGACAAAGTCTGGCCCAGAGGAAATAAAAAAACGCAGCGGGGGGGATTATTTCCCCCCCCGTCCCCTGCATGCAGAACGCCTCTGCATGCAGGAGACAAAATTTAAGAAACAAAAAGAGAAAAAAAAAAAAAATGTGCAGGGGGGAGGGACGCGTACCTGGCACGGCGGAGACGACGGCTTGCTGGCGGTGCTGCTGCGGAGACGGTGGCAGCTTGGCTTACGGACGGCGGGTCAGGCGGTTTTCTCTCTCTCTCTCCTCCCTTCGGGTCTCTCTCTCTCTTTTTTTTCTTCTCTCTCTCCTCTCGGCCTCTCTCTATTTATAAGCAAAAAGGAAACGGTTAGTGCGCCTTCAATCACGCAACGGCTGGTCGGCCACTCTTGCTTTCGGTGGTGGTGGTGGGGGCGAGGAGAGAGAGAGAGGCGGGAAGTTTTGAAAAAAAGAAAAAATGGTTTCGTCTCTGTTTCCGCGGGGGGAAAGGAAGAAGACGAACAGTGTCGTTCAAAACGACACCGTTCTGTCTTCTTCTTCTTTTTTTTTTTTTTTTTTTTATTTTTATATATATATATGAAACGGCGTCGTTTTGGATAAAACGCGCCGTTTCATTTAAACGGGTCAAACTTCAAAACAGTCCTCCAAATCGGTCCCTGCCCCTCTTGTTGGCCGCCTTTTTCATTTTGGTCCTTGGCATCTGATTTATGCAATTTAGCCCTCAATTGATTAATAAACTTTCAATTTCTTCAATTAGGCCCCTGAAAACGAAAAATTAGCAGCCCCTCCATTTACGCGCCTCTTCCAATTTGGTCCCTGGTTTCGGATTTTCACAATTAAGTCCCTAATTGGCCCTTAAACTTCAATTTTTATGCAATTGAGCCCCTGATTTGACCCAATAAATTCCTAAAAAAATATATTTTGGCCCCAGAACTTAAATTTCTCCAAATTAAAGCCCAAATTGACTTAAAAATTAATTTTTCTTGCAATCAAATCTTCTATAAATTCAAATAAAAATCCGATTAAGTCCATAAAAATCCAATTAAGTCCATAAAAATCCAATTAAGCCCATAAAAATCCAAATTTGGGCTTTTCTCCCTAAAATTCCAATTTTTCTTCTCAATAGGGCTTTCATCCTTCAAGAATATATTTGTCAAAAATTCAATCCTTGTATTTTTAAAGTCCTTGACCAATTTTCTGACTGTTTTCCGGGCGCTTCTGCCTCCGGTTATTTTTCTAACCTCTTTTGGCTATTTATTTTATTTTTTAGGGGGACCCAAAAATGGGTTACAACACTAGGGATGATAATTATACCTGTTTCTATTTATTTTATTTATTTGAATAAAAACGAGTATAAAAGGATTTTTATCTTTATAAAAACACGTAAAAATACTCAACTTATTAAGTATGGAAGTGTCATTAGTTCTATGACTCGATGACCTCTATATCATAATTTATATATAAAAATAATTTCCTATTTTTATAATTCCTAAATGTATACTAAAATAATTTATATTGTTTTTTTTTAAAATATTTTGATTAAGTTTTTTTTAATAAATATAAAATATTTTAATTTTTTATGTTCTTTTACTATATTTAATAAAAAATAATCGTGAAAAAAACTATATAAACCTCTAAAGATTAAGAATTTGCATCTCATATAAATTAATACAACTATAGAGGTATTTTTTAGGTTCTTTATCTAGCTACTTCAATTATTTGACGACAACAATGTGAATTTTTATTTTTCTTATAAATTTGTTCTTGATTTGATTAAAACCACGAGTTGAAAATCCTTGAAAAAAAACGTTGATGAATATTGAGGTTTTCAAGGAACCGGCCTACTGGCCTACTAGTTTTCAACCTACATGTTATCTTACGAGATTACAAATCTATTTGATAAATTAGTTTTGAAAAACTTGTAAAGTTAGTTGAATTGTATAGTAATTATCGTTGTTGTTTTGTTGAATTGATGCTGTCGTGTGTGTCTATCTTGCTTCCGGCGAATTGTTATATTTTCGAAATTTATTGATTGATATCTTCTACACCGTTTAAATCGTGGAAAGAAAACGATTGAAAACTCAAACAGCACTCTTTCCACGATTTACTCCATTGAGAGAACAAGGTTCCGAGGAAACTCTCCTTTTAACTCACGAAATTGAGGATGATGTAAGTCGACTTGACAGCCCTAGTCCAGGTGGTACGTAGCTAGCCCCATTAATTATAGTTTTGAAACCAGCTTGATGCAATGAATCGATCAGAAACCTGACTGATTTGGGATTGAAATCAAACCAAATTTAAGAATAATAATTAAAAAAAAAAACTTGAAGTAATCTGACAAGTTAACTCGACTATGCAGCATTAAGATTTAATTTAATGTCGTAACCATCACCTTTATGTCAAGATCTATTTATTTTTTTGTTTAAAAAATATTTTTTAAAAAAATTAATTTTTTTTATTAGCTTTAAATTAATATATTTTTTTAATATTTTTAGATCATTTTGATGTGTTGATGTAAAAAATAATTTTTAAAAATAAAAAAAATATTAATTTAATATATTTTCAAGTTAAAAACATTTTAAAAAACAACCACAATCACGCACCCAAATACACTATCCTGATTGCTAGGGGAAGGGCTGGCATCTTCGGACTCAATTGGATTTAATGGTTTTTTTTTAATCAATTTTTTTAATCCAAATATGAAATTGTATTTTTTAAAAAATTAAGGGAAAAAAAACATAAAAAATAGTTTGGATATTGTGAATTAACTTGTTAAACTTACGACTCGACTCTTAGACTCAATTAGATGCGATGATTTTTTTTATAAATTTTTTTGACCCAAATATAAAATAGCAAAAAAACCTAAAACAAAGAATAGCTTAGGCGCGTAGGCCTAGGCCTAGCCGAGGTGCCTGATTCTGTCTTTATTTTTTAAAATTTCTTAAAGGGACGGACAAAATATCATCCGTTTTATTTTTTTATTATTATTTTAAAAGACAATAAATGATGTAGAATCAAAACACTTAGAAAGCACCTCAAACATTTTAATAAACATATTCATGATCTCATAAAACCAAAATCAACCTGAACAAAAAAATATTTTTGTGGTCAGATCTTTCTCCTAAAAGCAAAGAGAACGAAACAAAACACTTAAGTAAAGTTATCTTTAAGAAATAAAATCCATTAACACTAATTTTAATTTTTTTAATGGTCAAAATCATTATCGATGATCACTTTTGCTATTTACGCTGGAATCTAGCATCCACTCTCTCTTTCTCTCCTCCCAAACAAAAGACTAAAAAATAAAGGAAATGAGCTTTCTTGGAAGACTGATAAAGTGATAATAAAGAATTTTCCCAAGAGTATAAACAAAACTATTAAAACCAGGGACCTTTTAGGCAAAGCAAAGATAGGTCAAGGACTTCAAGGCTAAAATAGAGAGTCCCAACTCTACCAATGGCATTAACATTATTTTAAAACTCGGAGTGATGTAATGGATCAGAGATTTGATCATTTTAAAATTTATATCGATTTGAATTAAAGAAAAACTAAAAATAAAAATAAAAAAATTAGCCACCGAACAACTTGGGATTGACCAATTAAAACCCAGTGTTAACTTTTTTTTATTGAATTTGTTTCTACAAAAATTACATCATTTTGATTCTCTTAAAAAAATATTTTTTGTTTTTTTTAATGGAGTTTTAAACAATGAACAGAAGAGGGCTTCAATAATTGATGGTTCATTGTAATTAAACTTTTATTCTCTTTTCTTGAATGTGAATGACCTCGTTCACATATTTCTTTTGACACGATCCTGTCCTCCATCAATCGCCATGACCAACAACCTCCACACACATCACATGCATGGAGTCCATTAATGGAATAAGAAGATCTGGAAATAAAAATAAAAATAAAAATAAAAATAAAATTCATTGTAAAAGACTATGAAAAAGACAACGTTGAAAAACATGACCAAGTGGTAGCTTTCCTTCACACACCTTTGAAAGCAATATAGTTGAAAATCAGAAGCAAAATCTCCTAGAAATTTACTCTCAAGATCACAAATATGTTAGCCTGGCAACTTCTAAGCTCTTTCTCTTTGATGAAACCATTTTAGGAGTGCGAAATTTTCTTTTTGGACACATATATTTTATCAATTTTATCCTTTAATTTTTTAAAAAAAATATATTTAATCAAGTCTTTTTATTCATATATGAATATAGAATATTCCATCCAACATTTACTTTTCTTTTATAAGAAACCATATCATTGTACAAGAAAATGATTTTTTATTGAGATTTTTTAACATAAGACCCTAATTGAGAAATCAAAATCGTTCGAAAACAACGATACAAAATGTTTATTTACGTATAGATTGATAATAATCCAATAATTGAAGGGCAATTCTCAGTTTTTTCCTTTTTTTAGCAGCAATAATATTTTATTGTCTTCGTTTTTCACAAACATTTTTTGGACTTTTGCCGTCTCATATGTCAAAGAATTATTTCAACAAAACTATTATGTAGCAGTGCACTTGAGGTATCAAACACTATTTTGTCCTATATATTTCAACAACCTTATAGGAATGAACATTAAAAAAATAAATGTTGAATTCAGAAACATAGAGAATCTAATTTCCCTTTCCTTGCCCTATTCTATTTCTGTGGTCATCAAACGCTGGAAATATGTCTGTGTTCTCTACTTTCTCCTACCAAGATTTCTAACCTAGTTGACTCTTCAACAAATATCGTTTTGTCCCATCTGATTTTGTTAGCCCTAACTTCTACAATCTTTACAGAAATATATAGGTGTATAAATTACTGCAACTTTTCACATCCGCGAGTTTTTTGAAGTTAAGGACTAATCAGGCATAGAATTATCATTGCAAAGGCCAATCAATTACATAAAGGTGGTGATATTCTTGATTTATTTGTGTTTATCATTGTAATAAAAATATTTTTTATTTAAAAATATTTTTATTTAAAAATAATTTAAATATATCAATATATTTAAATAATTGAAAAACATTTAAATTATGTATAAGCTGACTTGGACATCCATGTACGGTTCTAAAAAACAATTAAGGACTAATCATGCATATAATTATCATTATAAAAACCAAATAATGACATCAGTGATATTCTTGACTTATTTGTGTTTGTTACCGTGATGAAAATGTTTTTTTAAAAATATTTTTTATTTAAAATTAATTTAAATATATCAATACATTTAAATCATTGAAAACATGATTTTTTTTTTAAATAAAAATATATTTTTAAAAGAAAAAATAAATAAAATTACAGCATTCCGAAACACTCCACCGCATGAACCATACCCAGCTTCTAAATTATTTGATCCCACAACATGTTTTTGCCGCCATAGTGTGTTTCATCTTCATCAAACATGCATCAGTCCTCTTCCAATTTGACAGCGAGGCATAACTATAGACTTGTCGCCCGTGAATATTGTGGACCTCAGTATGTATAATTAAGTGTAAGATCACAGCCACACACAGATGTGAATATGATCACTTAATTTCAAGACAAAAAGAAAACATCACATTGGTTAATTAGTCGATATATAGCATATTTATTAAACCTCAATTGTACGTGAATCTGATGCAAGGCATGAAACATGCATAAAATATATTAATTTGGGTCAATATTTTTTTTTATAATAAAATTAGTTAAAATAAAATCGTTTTTTTTTTAAATCAACTAAGTCTTAATGTGAGTAATATCTTAGTAATTTTCCCTCTAGTGAGTTTCCATACAACTCGTCAAAACTCATTTAGTGGCAATCCACCCAAGTTTCACAAGATTAGGTGATCATTTAGTATAAGATTATTTTAAATTAAATTAATAATATTATTAGAAGCGGCGAAGACAGCATTTGTTTCTAGTCATTTGAACTCAACATTTGTCCCGTTTTCTTTGGCACAGTAGATACTGATTTTTATTATTTTTATTATTAATATTAAATAGCAATACATGAATTGAAGTAGTCAACATTTCTCCCATTCTAAATCACATTCTAAATCAGGGAGTTTTTAGTTATTTTACCATGTGGTAATAATATGTAGTGATGATCATAAGTTATGGTGGCAAGTAATTAATTAGATAATGAATTGTTTTTTCTAATAACATATAGTTATTATTAAAGGAAAATTAATTTTTTTTTAATTTTACAATCTATACTTGAAATCAAATTTAATAGTCAGTCTTTTTCTTAGAGGAAATGATCAATCAATCCTTATTTCTAAAACAAAATCAATCATCAAAACTTAGACATAGAGAAAATAATCTAAAAAAACACTATATATTGTGAATTTTTTATGTAATATATCTTAAAATTCAGTTAAGTATATAGATATGGTAAGATTTTCTAAATGTATTTGAGTGCATAACAAATAATTAATGACATGTGAACATGTAACACTGTTTAAACTTTTTCTTAGAGGAAATGATCAATCAATCCTTATTTCTAAAACAAAATCAATCATCAAAACTTAGACATAGAGAAAATAATCTAAGAAAACACTACATATTGTGAATTTTTTATGTTATATATCTTAAAATTCAGTTAAGTATATAGATATGGTAAGATTTTCTAAATGTATTTGAGTGCATAACAAATAATTAATGACATGTGAACATGTAACACTGTTTAAAACTCCATCCGACCAAAATTGAAATATTCTCCACCTAATATATGGTATAGTACTACATTTTGTTTTCACAAAAAAAAAAAAAAAAACACGAAATTCTAATATTTTATAATTGAGTTTCTTGAACTATTTCTTTTACCAGGTTCGTAATTGCTTGTATCAACACCCAATGTTTTTTATTAAAAAAGTTGATAAAATATTAGCATCAAATCCATATAATAATTTCTCCGAAGCCATCGGCCACCTTCATGTTCGAGTCCTTGCTAATTTAAACCCCCAACTCGCACATCTTCAAGTCCATCAAAAACTCCACAAAACACTCTCCTCCTCTCTTCCCATATCTTCTAGCAAGACTATCCAAAAACTCCCAGCTCCAACAATGGATCAACTACTAAAATGTGATGCAAATTATGTTCCTCTCACCCCCATAACTTTCTTGAAGAGAGCTAATGCTGTTTATGCCAACCGTACCTCTGTCATCTATGAGGGCACCCGCTTCACATGGAGTCAAACATATGAACGTTGCTGCCGCCTCGCCGATTCCCTCCGGTCCCTTAACGTCGGAAAAAACGATGTCGTACGTTCACCAAGCTTTATTCTTTGAATTCTTTCTCCAGTTTTAGATGTATCAAACGTGTCATCTTTTTTAATTTTTTCTCCTGCTTATGTAGGTGTCTGTGCTGGCTCCAAACATTCCTGCAGTGTATGAGATGCATTTTGCTGTGCCTATGGCTGGAGCAGTTCTTAATACTATCAACACAAGGCTAGATGCTAAGAATATAGCCACCATTCTTAGCCATTCAGGGGCTAAGGTTTTCTTTGTGGATTACCAATACAAGGAGTTAGCAAGTAAGGCCCTTAGTTTCCTGGATGGTGCTGTACCATCAATTATTGCTTGTATTGACGACATCGACACCCCTACCGGTGTCCAGTTCGGCCAGCTGGAGTATGAACAGCTTGTCCAGAGGGGCAATCCAGGATACACTGGTGAGCTAGTTCAAGATGAATGGGATCCTATAGCCTTGAATTACACATCAGGAACAACATCTGCTCCGAAAGGAGTTGTGTATAGTCACAGAGGTGCTTATCTTAGCTCTCTTAGCCTAATTCTTGGATGGGAAATGGGAAATGCACCTGTTTATCTATGGTCTCTCCCTATGTTCCATTGCAATGGCTGGACATTCACTTGGGGTGTCGCGGCAAGAGGCGGAACCAACGTTTGCATCCGCAACACCAGTGCTAAAGACATGTACCATAACATTGCCGAACATGCGGTGACTCACATGTGCTGTGCACCAATTGTTTTCAACGTTCTGCTTGAGGCCAGGCCTCATGAGCGCCGCGAAATCACTTCCCCGGTTGAAATACTCACTGGGAGCACCCCGCCAGCCTCGTTGCTCCAAGAGATCGAACGTCTCGGATTCCACGTGACGCATGCCTATGGTCTTACCGAGGCTACTGGTCCAGCACTTGTGTGTGAATGGCAGAGAAGTGGAACAAGCTTCCACAGCAGGATCAGGCAAAACTCAAGGCGAGGCAAGGGATTAGCATACTGACTCTTGCTGATGCAGACGTCAAGGACTTGGACACCATGGTTAGCGTGCCGCGTGATGGAAAAACAATGGGGGAGATTGTCCTGAGAGGAAGCAGCATCATGAAAGGTTACTTCAAGGATCCCGAGGCAACTTCCAAGGCCTTCAGGAATGGATGGTTTGCTACTGGCGATGTTGGTGTCATTCATCCTGATGGTTACCTGGAAATCAAGGACAGGTCGAAAGATGTGATAATTTCTGGTGGTGAAAATATCAGCAGTGTAGAATTGGAGTCTGTACTCTACAGACATCCAAGAGTCCTGGAAGCAGCTGTGGTGGCCATGCCACATCCTAAATGGGGAGAAAGTCCTTGTGCATTCATCTCAGTGAAAAAGAACTCCAACGGAGACACGAACGATGTCAAAGAATCTGATATTATCGCTTACTGCAAGAAAAACCTTCCCCATTTTACGGTTCCAAAGAGAGTGGAATTCATGGCTGAGTTGCCAAAAACCTCAACAGGAAAAATTCAGAAGTTCCAGTTAAGGGCTTTGGCGCAGAATTTTGTTGTCAGTGAGATATTGCCAAGCAAGAAAACTGGACCCAGCCAACCTTCAGCTTCCGGTCGAGTCAATACAGAAGTAACAGGAGATGCTCAGGGCCATGAACAAGTTCTTGCTCTATCTCGTCTTTGAACTTCGAATTCCATATTTAATTAAAAAAATGAAAAATGATGTGCACAGGGTGGTTTAATACGTAATTTTATTAAGCTTAATGAACGTAATTTCTTCTATATATCCTAATTTTCCAATGAAAAATAAAATATAACAACTACGTACGAGGCTTCTCTTATATTATATTTTGTTTTCATTTTTATATTGGTCTTTCTTTTAAAGTTCATTTTATTTTGAGAGAGAGGCGATCTTTTAAAGTTCATTTTATAGTCATCAATATTATATGAAATAACAATTTTAATTAGACTCAATCTCAAGATTTGAGTTGAATAAATAGCTAATTGACGCCTGTGAGTCAAGGATAGACCAAACTAGTGGCACTAAATATATTAATTATGAATCCCATTTTTAATTAAAAAGTTGTATGAGAAGTCAATGAATAATATTTAATAAATACTATAGTTTAAAAATAAAACAAAGGAAACAAGAAATATTTTATGAGCTGACACCAACCATCGTTCGTACGTACTTGCATGGTTGTATAATATATGAATATCAATCTGCTTAACAACCCTAGCTTTGGCTTTCTCTTGACGCATGCTGACAATCATCAGAGACATCAAACTCAGAATTGTTTTTTTTCCCATAAAAAAAGATAAAGAAATAGAACCTATGTTCTTGTTTGAGCTAGGCAGGGCAATGCTTGCTCTTCTGCAGCTCATAAGGATCCAATTGCAATTCTTAGAAGGTTAATTGGTCGAGAGACATTCTGTATTTTTTTGCATTAAATTCAAATGTAGTGATTTTATTTATTGGTCTAGCGTTATTTAGGCTTCCGTCCACGAAAATTGACAAGAAATTATCACGCTAGTATATTAAAATTATTCAAAAATATATAATATATATATTATGTGTGTTAGTTATTAAGTACCAAATAATACATGATGCATGGACCAATGAAGTATTGATTAAAAAAAAAAAAAGATTATCGGTCAAATATGTGAGATTCTTTTCACGAATTTACTAGGATATGATTATGTTGAGGTGCTACAAGATATTGAAAGAGATATTTCTTTCAAAATGCTTTCTTCCTCAAACCTTTTAAACTTTTTGGTCAGCTTAAAAAGCAAGCGACCATTCGAAGTAAATCCACAGCAGCAGGGAAGCAAGGGACACGAATTGAGTTCACACACTACCAGAAATTCGCTTAATACTAATAGAATCATCGACGAACTGTTTTTGTTGGTATTTTTCAGGCAAAATTACTGACCGAATTACGGACAGAAAGTCCAGAATTAAGAAAAAAAGGCGGTAGCTGACGTGGAGGTTTGGCGGGTGATTTTTCCGACAGAATCACCGACGGATTCAAAATTGTTGACCTGTACGTGTGATGTGATCGGTTCACCGTTTAAAATACCACGGAAGTGAAATGTCAGATCCGTACCGGTGACGTGACGTTTGCACCGTCAAAAATACCAACGGAATTACCGAGGGATTTAAAAAGCAATTTCCCGTCAGAATTACCAACGGAGTCTCCGACTAGGTAACATCGAAAACAATACAACTTTTTTTTACAAAAAAATTTATGTTTCGAAATGTAATTTTTGCTTGCGTTAAGTAGGTTGCGTGATTTTTGGTACGAAGCCCAAAAAAAGGCAAAAAACTGCGAGGGATAGGGGGTTCCAAGGCTGGAACGATGTTGCGGTTTGGAGGGATTTCAAACCGATATACATCCCAGATATATGGCCGCACACGACGCTCACAGTCCGGTGCTGAACCGAATCGGCCAATTCATGGCTCGGTGACAACGCACACCGGCGGCTCCGTTCTTTGCTGCACATGCGAAAGGATGGTAAGATTAATTTAAATGAAATATATATCGTTCAATTAATTTGTTGTTAATAATTTTTTTCATTATAGGCTACGTCTCTTGGACGTGAGCCGAGCCCTATGGAGCTGTTTGTGGAGACGCACGTGCGGAGTCAAGACCGCCAAAAGGGGGTGCAACAGTTCGTTGACAGCCGTGCTCAACATTTTGTGGTATGTTTCAACCATTTTATTTTGTAAGTTATTATTATGTTTATTGAATTGAATATGATGATTACTTTTTTATTTTCAGGAGACCTATAATAATCGGTTGAGGGAGACATACGGGGACGATCCTTCGACCCATCCGGAATTCGATCCGGATTTGTGGATGGAGGCTGGATCGTCAGGTGGACCCGATAAGAATCGGGTTTACGGGCTCTCCATACGGCCGACAACTTGCGGACGACCCGTACTGCTTCAACCGTCAGCTCCCAATCAGTATCGAGCTCCCAATCTAAGGAGTTCGTGGCCTTGCAGCAAAGTGCGACCACCTATCAGAGGCGTACACACAACTCAAAGAACAATACAAGCAGATTCTGAACAACAAAGAGCGGCCTATGAAGAGCTTCGTCAAATGGTCATGAACATGGCACAAGGTGGAACATGTGCACCAATCTTTTGGCCGCATAACAGCCAGCCTCCTCCTCCTCCTGATCCTCCTCAACCTCCTTTATATTAATTTTTAATAAACATTATTTACATTTAAAATTTCATTTAATGTTTTTTTGAAACATTTCATTTTGTAATGAATATTATTTATCTTTCATTTTTTGTTTTTGATGCTTAATATAAATTTTATTTGCATAATTGGTTTTTATTACCATTAATTTATATCATTTTATATATGTATTCTAAATAATTATATAAATAAAAAACAATTACAAAGGGATTTACCGACGAATATCCGTCGGCATTAGACAGTAGCCGCGACCATCACCGACAAATTTCCAGACGGATAAATTCGGTCGTGTTTTCATAATTCACCAACAGATTTATCGACGGAATACATCCGTCGGTATTATAAATTACCGTCGAATTGACAGATGGTATGTTCTGTCGGTATTTCAATAATTCACCGACTAAGTTACCGATGGAAATAAACCGTCGGTGACTTGTGATGTCACCGGCGGAATAACAATCCGTCGGTATGTTTGAAACGGGAAACTTTTTTTTTTGGCGCGCACATTCCGTCGGTAAATGGTTTTTTTTTGTTTTTCTGACCGACATAGCGACGAATATGAAATCACCGATGAAAGTAAGCCGACGGACGTAGTCCATCGGTAATGTAGTCGGTGAAAAATTTACCAACGTACTATCAATCACACATCGACGGAATATTTTCGTCGGCAAAACTGTGAATTCTTATTGTGACAGATACAAACTGTGTCATTTTCTTTTTTTTCTTTTTCTTTTTTAATAAAGCCGAAGAAAAAAATTTCAAGGTTGTTGATACTTGAGAATGTACTGATGATTCTTCAAATTTTGGAGTAATTGAAGAAGACAGCTTTTTCTATTATTTATTTTTTCCAGTTCCAAACCCACAACATGTGACTTCTTGATTATGTCATATTGGGCTGCCACACTTTGCATTTTGGAATTCTTTTTGTCATAGAAAAGTGAAACTAGGGGAGGGGGAGAGGTCTTAATTTTCTGTTCTTATTGAAGAAAATTAATCATGACCATCTCTTACTTGAGTTCTGATTTCCCACGAAACATTCTCTAAACGTTTTTCATGAACGTTGTACTTGAATTTAGCAAAAAGTTCTCTTTGAATTTAATTTCATATATATAACCAAAATATTATTTGCTAAAAGTAAGGGTTGATGAATATTATATATCAATTATAAAATAGTTATGAAATTGACAGATTACCCATTGATTAATAACTTGACTGATTCATATGTCAATTCAATGACTTGCTGACTTGGGAATTAACCCGTTTTAAATTAAATTAGATAAAAATTAATTTAATTATATATATTTTTAAGTTAATTTTAGACATCGTTTGTGATTTTTTTAAAATCTTAAAACAATAATTTGTATTAATTTAGATTAGCCTGCCCACTCATATCTTAGATTTTATATGATTTAGTGGCTTTGTTTCTAACCTTGGAAAAAAAAAGAAGCAAATTGAACAATACTTCCATTTGTATGTTGAACGAAAGCAATCAAAATCCTTGTGCCCTATAGGCTTTTCTTTGGAATATATATATGGGTGGCTTCCATGGTGTCCAAAATAATTCCTTACTTATATATAATTTAATTTGAAGACTACTTCTATATATCCCATCCAGGAATTCTTTTCTTGCTGGAGTCTACTTCTATCCCAACCATGGGAGATTAGAAGGTTGCGACTAATAACTCAGTATGCATCATAATATATATATATATATATATATATATATATATATATATATATTTTTTTTTTTTTGTTGAGTGACTGATAAATAATATTTTTAATTATTTATCCAAAATATATATATATATATATATATATATATATATTTTTTTTTTTTTGTTGAGTGACTGATAAATAATATTTTTAATTATTTATCCAAAAAAAACTCAACGATCTCTTCAAAATCTATGACATTTGAACAAAAGAAAAAAAAGAAAAAAATCAACTCAGCTCGAACAGAGCATGTTATTTGAGAACAGAGGCTTTCAAAACGGATGTCTAGATATCCGTTCAAGCCTTCAAGGTAAACTAGGTTTTACAATATTAGGTTGACTGAAGTCAAAATATAAAATGATATCTTTTAAAATTTCTATCCTTACACAAATTTGGTCCTCAACTTTTTAATTAAGAAATTTCTCTTAAAAAAGTATCCTCGTTTCGAAAAATATAAAATAAGATTGGAAGGGTTACTTTGGGGCATGCTTAATTATTTGAAATAGTGTTATTAGACTCGTAATATGTAAACTACTGATTTAAAATTTGATCAAATCAATAAAAAAGCTTCAATTTTTTTTAAAATAATATAGTTTTAATGTTTTTAAAATAATATTAGATTTACCTGAGTTAATTTATCTAATCTAAAACTCAAGTCTTGGATTGAATTAATCTTAAAATCAAGTTTTTTTAAATTATAATTAAAAATAACTCGGTAAATTGTTGATCTAGTCTATATATATTGAATCAATAAAAAAAACCTTAAAACAATTTCATATGTTAGAATTTATAAAAATCATAAATGTAAGTCAACCTACCTTATTTATGATTCAAATCCAAGATACACCATTTTATCGACTAAAGTTATTGCTTGATGTTGTTTTCTGGGACCTCCTTCACGCATGCTATTATTTAGTCACAAAAACTCGACATGTTTCATGGCTACTCATTTTCTAGCTCTGTGTGAACACGTGAAATACGAGGCATTCATGCGCCAATCCTGCCAAGCCAACACACAAAGTCAAAGACAATTAAATCTTTTGTTTTCCCCTCAAAGATTCCAGCCCTTCCCCTAGTAACCATGCATGCTTCATCTGTAAAATATGAAAACGGTGCCGACGACATTAAATTAAATTAAATTCTGATGGCTTTATTTACCAGCGAGAATAGGGCTGTCAAATCAATCCAAATGAACGACAGAAACTATGGATGGCATGATTTATTGTCTACTAGTTTGAAGGATCAGGAAAGAAGCACTACCTCTTCTCCTTGTAAGCTCACAGCAGCAAGTTTCACTTGAAACAAAATGGTTGACACAGGGAATACAAATACTGCTGCTGGGCACACCTGAGGAACACAAATACTGATACAAGGAGAACACAGAGGAGATATTGAGCGATTCAATCGTCCCCACAACTGGCAAAGCTGTACTGAAAGTCGTATCAACTTTTCCATATTTCTGTCACAAATACAGTGAGAAAAGGGTTCACTGGAGACCTCTACAGAACCAAATGAAACATGAATGTGGAAAGGCATGCTTTTTTGCAGAGATGCAGTTCACAACAAATCTTAAACATAGTTAAGTAACTCCCTTAATACTCAGAACCGTTGCTGGAATATTTGTGTTTTCATTTAATAACTCGATGAAAAACTCCCGTGGATGCAAAATTAAGGCAATTATCCACCCTTCAATTCCCAGGACTACAAGATGAAAGATCCTGTGAAATGCACTCGATCTATGATACGATGAAGCAGGGCTTCTTGCGTGCAAAAGAATCAAAATTTACTACAAAGATAAGGAAAACTTCCAGCAGTGCCATAAGCAGCCTAAAGAGATTACTGCACTAAACAAACTGAGACCAGCTTTATATGTTGTCTGAAACATAGAACTCTGCCTGGGTGAAAATACTATGCGCAGCCTCGTCCCTGGACCCCTGGTAAGCTCACAACATAAGGATACTGGAAGCAGGAAAATTGAGACCTATAGCCATTCAATTCAGGTCCTCCAGCAAAGCTACTTTGGAAAATCATATCAAATCTGAAATACTCCCATCTCATGCTCCTCTGAATAAGTATTGCCAGAGAGAGACTACATTTAAGTTTGGATACGTGAAGCTACTAAATCAATCCCTGCCAGCAACAACTTGTAAGAAAACTAATAAAATCTTGATAAATAATGCCAGAAGGTCCTACATTGACCATCATCAATAAAAGGTGATTAATCTCTACACCTAGAGCTATCCAGTTAGACCCACTTGGCAAGGCTATGCTGGAATTCGCATCCAGCCTTGTTCATAATCTTTACTAGACATTTTTTTTTTTTTTTTTGGATTCGAGAAAACCCCACTTTTTAAAAATTGTATTTCGAGGCACTCAACTCAGCCTGTTGCTTATTAGCTAAAGCGGGGTATGCTTTTGTGTTGGACAGGCATGTGAGAGAGTAAAAGCAATAAACTTTCAGCACTACTGTGTGCACACTGGACACCATGAACTGAACAAATTAGTTGCATACAAGTACAAGGTTAAAAGCTGACGACAACCACATCCATGCATTCACATGGAACAGAATAGTCGATTCAAGGTAACAAGCCACCCAGACAGGAACATTCAAATTTAGGGTTACAATTTCGAAACAAAACAAAAGGCAACAACAGAAGGTAAAATTTATTCCTAGCTTCAAATTACATTCAAAATCTACCAGCAAAATAGCATTAAACCATAATACTCCAATTCCTTAATCCACTTTATACGTATTACCAAATGGAAACTACATTAGAGACCTAGAGCTTTTCAATCATGCACTCAGCAAAGCTATGCTGATTATTTTTTCGCTTAAGCTCGGTGTAATTAACTAATTTATTAACAACTAAGAAGAGCATTCAATCTAAAACTTTATTTCTTTTTGTAAATGGTAAAAACTAATAAGTGTATTCAACCTCTCATATCACATTAATAAACCATCTAATAGATGCGAAGTGATAAAAACTAGAATCAAAAAGTTTGTTTTCTTGTGGTCTAATTTTATGTTTGCTAATACGATGACCATGATATTTATATAGTTGTTAATTTTAGGATCGGTGGAATTAATCAACGTGGATGCAAGCTGGCATGGACATTCATATTAATAAAAAAATAATATAGTAGTTAATAAATCTATTAATATGATATAAAAATTGTTTTAAAAAATAATACTAAAATCATATTTTTTTCTGGGCTGGGTTTTAAGTAAAGTCTGAGTCCAATATCATGCGTAGTTCAAATCCACTGGAGAATTCTAGGAAAGTAAACGGAGGAAGCGAAACGGCAACAAAATCCCTCAATTTGCAACTTGAAACGCACAACTGTCTTCTTTATGAGCAGTAGAATATAAAAAGCTAAAAAGGGGAATTTGAAACATCCTTCTCCTTCTAAAGACCTAAAATACCCTTTCAATCTTAACTCGTCAAGATTCCAACTTGATTTGGTAAATCAATCTCTCTCCATTTTAAGCAAAACCCATGTATTTTTTTCCAATGAAAAACTCAAAAATTTTAATCAATTTTGATCTTTTTTTTATCAGGGTTCTCTTTGCTGTATTTAAATTTTGCTTCAAGAAAGCAGTGGACATTGAGAAATCAACCACTACTATAAGGTGCCTTTCTGTCTCCATTTATGTTTTTGTAAGAAAATTGTAGTTCTTATGTTTGTGGGTATTCTAGAATTGAAATTAGTATAGAGGAATCAAATATAAGGTCTGGATTTTCCTTCTTTTTTTTATTAAGTTTTAGTAAAAAAAAATTTGTTGATGGTTATTTTGTTGATTGATTTTATATTTTTTTCAATTATTTATTTCATGCGATGTGCCCTTTATTTAAGTAAAGGGATTTGTTAATTGGATTGTAATATTATTTTGAGTTTGAAATCTGTTGAGTTTTTTTTTTTTTGTTTGCTGATAAACCCTTATTTGTTTGTGGCTTTGGTTGTGCAGGGTGGCACTTTTGATTTGTGGGATAGTAGCAGATTTTGTTTTGGCAAAGAAGAGTTGAAGATGGAGGATTGGGGTAAGAGATTTTATCGGTTTCTAGTCTTGTTTAGCTCTTCTATCCGTTTGAATTTGATTGGTCTAGTGTGGTTTTGAGGTTTGAAAGATACTGTGATAACTTCTAGTTGCTGGATCCAAATTAGTGTGTGGGGGTTAGTTTGGGCTCGTCAGATTGAACTAGATTTCAGTGTATATTTGTGCTTGGTAGAATATTCAACTGTGTATAGCGTTTCCAGTTGGGTGATCGTTAGGACTGCTGGTCCAGATTATGGCTGTGTTTGCCCCAACTTGAAGTCATTGCACAATTTGGGTTTTGAGAGGCCTTCAAGTGACTTGTATACATACTTCTTGAATATAGTTTGTTAATTATAAATTAAGATGACTTGATGTTTGTTAATTATAAACTGAGGGTAATGTTTCAGAAATATTTCCCCATGGTACATGAGAAAGAAAGAAAAAGCTGGTAAACTAATCAAGAATTAACTTGTGTAAATGCAAGAACTCACCTGATGTGTGTTGGCTTCATATACAACCTTCTTGAATATAGTCCCTGCATATAAGATGACTTGATGTTTGTCTGTTATAGATTGAGGGCAGTTTTTTGGAAATATTTTTCTAAGCTACTTGAGAAGAAAGACAAAGCTGTTAGACTAACTAGTCAATTTAAGAATTCACCTGATGTGCTGGGGCCTTACTTAAACTGCATTTGTTTCTGAATCAAGTGGCACATTGAAACATTTCATGAGGATGTGTAACTTTTAGGTTTCACTTTGTGCACTATGGCTTTTCCCAGACCATGTAATTAGAACCAAACGTTGCTTCCTAGCAACCTCATCCATTGCCTGCGGTTTTTTATTGAAGATGTTGAAAAGAAAATAACAGAGATGGTAGTTTGGGTTCTATATACCTGAAGGTTATGAAAAGAATCTAATATTTTGCTCTTTCTCCATGTAAATTTTTTCTATCTTAAATTGCTAGATGAAGTTCTCTCTATGTTCATGTTTTTTATTTTGCTGATTTAGTCGGCACTTATTTTTTTCAGATTGGTCCGGGAACAACATACACAGCTAGTTATGGAAAATGGTATGATAGGGATAGGCTTCTTTGACATTTAATGCATGTTTAATTTGCCTTAAATGTTCATCTAAATTTGTTTTCTCTTGCTGTGATTGGGGAAAAATTGTTATAAGAACTTATGAATGATGCGTCAAACTACAATCGTATAAAAGTTTTTCTTCCAAGTAAAGGTATGTAGGTAGCTTTCATTAGAAAAGAAATGCTCGGAATTTATGATTCGGAAGGAGCTTTTATGCAATCTGGAAAAAACATGTGCATATCTCTTGGAGCTTTCTATTTTGTTCAAGCGGAGTGGGAGCTTGGGAAGGGATGGAAGAGAATATTTTTGTGAGCAGGGGTTCATTAAGAAAAGTGTACAGAAATGTGATGCTGACATATGGGATGCAGATGTATATTATACCTTAGCTTATTTTATGCACTTATAAACTTTTTTATATGAGTCCCACTGTTACAGAAATATGAAGTGCTGCATTCCATGTTTATATATGGTGGTGCTTGATCTGTAATTATTGTATTTCTTTATGGAATTGGATCAGGCACCAGTAGTGAAACCTCCTCCTGAAAAGGCTCCTAAGAAATCCGCAGCAAAGTCTACCGAAAAGAAGGGAAAAACTGTTCAGGTGCTAAAGGAAGAGAAACTAGATCCACTAGCTGAGAAACTTCGCCAGCAAAGGTACTCAATATGCAGCTTTTTTCTCTGCTAATAATTTGAAATATGAACAATTCATAATAATTTTATACATCGCATCTAGCCTATGTGTCCTTGATTTTCTGTTTCATAATTGCTACATGTGGCAATGACTTCTGAAAAATAATCCAAGTACAATTTGATAATTTTTTTCCACCTGTAACAAAATTGGATGCAACTGAAGGGGAAAAAAAGATGGAAGACGAATTGAAGTTGAGGATTTGCTAGGAAACACATTATTCTGTTTGTCTTTTTCATGCTTCTTTACTTATTTTTGGGAAATTAAAATACCTGTTCTGGAAACAACCTAACAAGATTTTTTTGACAAGGTTATTAATATTTCTTGTAGGAAATGAATTCTAATCTCATCATAGCTTTACTTATAAATGTTAATCAAAACATAAATGAAGCATCTGGATGTGGGAATAAAAGTTAAAAACTCCAGTGTCATGCTACTCCATGAATGATCTACCTAGCTCCTTCTAAGGGAAACCATGTTAGATCTTCTGCTGCAATTTAGAGACTTCAAATTGTAGATGTTTATGATTTTGCAATGGGGAAACAATATAGTAGGCTTTTATGATGATAAAGTATATTTAAATGTTCATGTTTCTCTGAACATTTTTACAACTTTAATGTGAGGAATGTCAGGACTAAGCTATTGCTGCTGTTTCTTTTGTATAAGATTTTCACCTTCCATGAGTTGCCTCTTTTAATTGTTCTATACTGAGGGTTGGCTGCCTATGTCTTTTTGCTGCTTTACAAATATATGAAAAAAAAAGAAAATTTCCTCAATGCTTAACCATTTAAATGATGATATTTTTTTATTTATTATTATAGTATGGTTTCTTAATAAAACCTGTTTCAACTAATAGTGTCCTTGAGGTTTTGTTCTGATCATGTTGGGTTTGGTTAAATGTTGTTTGGCAGCATGATTTTAATTATGTTGATTTGTAGTTCTATATGCTGAAACTTTTCAGGCAATTTAGTTGCGAGTCTTGTGAAATTTTGCAGTAGGCATATTTTGTTTTGACTTGTTTCAATTTATAAGTTTTTTGTTTGCCTTTTCCTTTAAGCAATGGTTTCTTAAAGATTTACTCAATTATATAGGCTGGTGGAAGAAGCTGATTTCAGATCCACTACAGAACTGTTTGCTAAGAAAGGTGATGAGAAATCGCTTGATAGTTTCATACCAAAATCTGAAAGTGACTTCTTGGAATATGCAGAACTTATTTCACATAAGCTTCGCTCATTTGAGGTGTGTTGAATTAGCTTTAGTATGGTGATAATAAAAGGCTGGTGCAGTTTTTGACCTGGCGAAAAAAAATACATTCTCTAATGCAGAAAAGTTACCATTATATCGGTTTACTTAAGGCAATAATGAGACTGTCCATGACTGCCATGAAAGCTGCAGATGCAAAAGAAGTTTCGGCTTCTGTGAGTGCAATTGCAAATGAAAAGATAAAAGCTGAGAAAGAAGCCAACGCTAGCAAAAAGAAGCAAGGTACATGATTCCACTTATTTTTCATAGTAAGCATCAGTAAGATTCTTAGACATTTTGAAACATTATGTTTCTTTTGAGTCATGGATTTTGAAACGCTAGTTAAATGGAATTCATTGGTTCAGAAAAAGGAAAATTTTCAGTACTCCTGTTGTACATGCACCTTCTGCTAAGATTTCATTACTCTTTTCGAGGAAACCCATATGCAACCACCAGATACTGAATTCAACCGGTTGTACTGAAGATATTACAATTTAGAATGTTAATGAATATAACACCTTGCTTTTTATTCATTCCTTGCAGCTGGGAAGAAAAAACAGCTTCATGTTGATAAGCCCGACGATGATTTGGTGGTTAATCCCTATGATGCTCTTGATGATGTCGATTTTATGTAATCTGTTTTGGTAATAGGCATTACATTTTTGGGCTCAATGTGTTTCATCAGAATCACAGTTACACCATAATTGGTGATTGAGTGTATGTTGTATACAATGTTGTTAGAAGAAAACTTTGCATTTTTGCCTTTGTTTTCAGCTGTTTAGTTAAAACCCTTGAAAGACAAGGACTGAATGTCTTTATATTCGTTTGTATGGAGGTAAAAGTTGAAATAAGTAAAGACACTTCATGGTTCTCACATTCATAATGGAATCCTTTTTACCATCTTTCCTTAACTCTAGGGTTACATTATTCGACACAGAATGCAGAATCACAAGGCAAGCAAACAAAGCAATTAACATCAGTTGCTGCTTCAAATACAAAGGGAAACAAACTGAAAGATATCCATCCTGATGACAGAGATCTTTCTATGGTTCCTTGGACAGACTACTAAAAACAATATTTCATGTGAGGGGTTGGTTGATGTTCTCTTGGCATCCGAAGGATGGTGGTTTATGCAATCATGGAAGTCGCAACATATGGATCCATGTTTGAAGCATGCCTTCTGTCCTCAAAGCACCCCTTTCCTTCTTTCTTTATGTTGCGGCAAACATGAAAGACAGCCTGCGATTAGCTAGCTACACCCTGTCAATCGCACAAGATGTAATGAAATTAATGCAAAGACATCTTTCTGTGTGTCACAGCAAGGAAATTGTTTCATTTTCCTCTTACCCATTTGAAAGTATTTATATCAGCTGTTTCGTGTCATCCAGTGAGTCTCTGCTCTTTCCCTTCTCCATAATCTGAAATGTGTTCTTTATGCCTCAGACCAAGCTTTTCAATTGCTTTCTTGATGTCTTCATAGCCTATTTCATTTCTCATTGACTTAGTATTGAAAATGTGAAGAATTTTCAAGTAGAAGACAAAAATAATAATCAAGAGGGTGGAATAAAGAAACAAACAAGTTAAGTTTCAATCAATGATGCAAAATTGTACCTGTCATTTGTGTGTGCCCCCGCTCCTTTCCAATCTCCTTGACAAAACAAAAGTCCAATTTCTTGAGAGTTCAAACAATAAAAGTACTGAAAACATGCACACTTGCAGCATCCATTAAGGTACAATGAAATAAAAACTGACCTGAATTGGCGTGGGATCAAATGAAAGCACAACTCCAGCAACCTCAGTAATCCTCTGTTAACATAAATATAGACATTTCAGAAAACAATAGAAATTGGAGAACAAGATCAGAATGGTTCTAAACTAGAATAATAAGATCAAAATGGTAGAAGAGAAATGCTATTTCTTTTATTTTACTTGGCCTGGCATAACTTCTCCGTTGATACCACTAGGGTTGATGCCTGCACACAGGCATGCCTTGTAATGTGCATCCATAATGCAGCATTTATGGATGATGTGTGGGATTGCAACCATAATTTAACAGTACCTGAGGTCCAAGTAAGGTTCATGAATATAGCGCCCAATAAGCTCTATAGTAAGGCTCATGAATGCTGGAAAGAATTTGATGGTGTTGCATTCTCCACTGCTGGGCAACCATCTTTGACCCCATGCAACAGTAAAAGGAATAATCTTTAGTTATGGAAAAGCAAAACAATAATGCGAGGATATCAAATGCTAGAGTGGTACCTAACAAGATCATTGAGGGGACCAATTGGGGATGGAGGATGAGTATTGACTGCTTGAAGTTTATGCTACATAAAATTTGATCTCGTTCTTGCAATTTACCCCTAAAAAATAAAAAAGTATATTATAACTCATAGAGTTTTGTTTTTTTAATAAAAGAAGGATTTGAAGTGTAATTTTACCATGATAATATTTAATGATAATATGTAGGTAGCTTTCATTAGAAATGAAATGCTCGGAATTTATGATTTGGAAGGAGCTTTTATGCAATCTGGAAAAACATGTGCATATCTCTAGGAGCTTTCTATTTTGTTCAAGCGGAGTGGGAGCTTGGGAAGGGATGTAAGAGAATATTTTTGTGGGCAGGGGTTCATTAAGAAAAGTGTACAGAAATGTGATGCTGAAATATGGGATGCAGATGTATATTATACCTTAGCTTATTTTATGCACTTATAAACTTTTTTATTTGAGTCCCACTGTTACAGAAATATGAAGTGCTGCATTCCGTGCTTGATCTGTAATTATTGTATTTCTTTATGGAATTGGATCAGGCACCAGTAGTGAAACCTCCTCCTGAAAAGGCTCCTAAGAAATCCGCAGCAAAGTCTACCGAAAAGAAGGGAAAAACTGTTCAGGTGCTGAAGGAAGAGAAACTAGATCCACTAGCTGAGAAACTTCGCCAGCAAAGGTACTCAATATGCAGTTTTTTTCTCTGCTAATAATTTGAAGTATGAACAATTCATAATAATTTTATACATCGCATCTAGCCTATGTTTCCTTGATTTTCTGTTTCATAATTGCTCCATGTGGCAATGACTTCTGAAATATAATCCAAGTACAATTTGATAATTTTTTCCCACCTGTACCAAATTGGATGCAACTGAAGGGAAAACAAAGTTGCTAAACTGGAATAGATGGAAGACGAATTGAAGTTGAGGATTTGCTAGGAAACACATTATTCTGTTTTTCTTTTTCATGCTTCTTTACTTCTTTTTGGGAAATTAAAATACCTGTTCTGGAAACAACCTAACAAGATTTTAATGACAAGGTTATTAATATTTCTTGTAGGAAATGAATTCTAATCTAATCATAGCTTTACTTATAAATGTTAATCAAAACATAAAGAAGCATCTGGATGTGGGAATAAAAGTTAAAAACTCCAGTGTATGCTACTCCATGAATGATCTACCTAGCTCCTTCTAAGGGAAACCGTGTTAGATCTTCTGCTGCAATTTAGAGACTTCAAATTGTAGATGTTTATGATTTTGCAATGGGGAAACAATATAGTAAGCTTTTATGATGATAGAGTATATTTAATAGTTCATGTTTCTCTGAGCATTTTTACAACTTTAATGTGAGGAATGTCAGGACTAAGCTATTGCTGCTGTTTCTTTTGTATAAGATTTTCACCTTCCTTGAGTTGCCTCTTTTAATTGTTCTATACTGAGGGTTGGCTGCCTATGTCTTTTTGCTGCTTTACAAATATATGAACAGTGCTTAATCATTTAGATGATGATTTTTATTATTAATATTATTATTATAGTATGATTTCTTAACAAAACCTGTTTCAACTAATAGTGTCCTTGAGGTTTTGTTCTGATCATGTTGGGTTTGGTTAAATGTTGTTTGGCAGCATGAAACTTTTCAGGCAATTTTGCAGTAGGCATGTTTTGTTTTGACTTGTTTCAATTTATAAGTTTTTTGTTTGCCTTTTCCTTTAAGCAATGGTTTCTTAAAGATTTACTCAATTATATAGGCTGGTGGAAGAAGCTGATTTCAGATCCACTACAGAACTGTTTGCTAACAAAGGTGATGAGAAATCGCTTGATAATTTCATACCAAAATCTGAAAGTGACTTCTTGGAATATGCAGAACTTATTTCACATAAGCTTCGCTCATTTGAGGTGTGTTGAATTAGCTTTAGTATGGTGATAATAAAAGGCTGGTGCAGTTTTTGACCTGGCGAAAAAAAATACATTCTCTAATGCAGAAAAGTTACCATTATATCGGTTTACTTAAGGCAATAATGAGACTGTCCATGACTGCCATGAAAGCTGCAGATGCAAAAGAAGTTTCGGCTTCTGTGAGTGCAATTGCAAATGAAAAGATAAAAGCTGAGAAAGAAGCCAACGCTAGCAAAAAGAAGCAAGGTGATTCCACTTATTTTTCATAGTAAGCATCAGTAAGATTCTTGGACATTTTGAAACTTTATGTTTCTTTTGAGTCATGGATTTTGAAACGCTAGTTAAATGGAATTCATTGGTTCAGAAAAAGGAAAATTTTCAGCACTCCTGTTGTATATGCATCTTCTGCTAAGATTTCATTACTCTTTTCGAGGAATGCAACCACCAGATACTGAATTCTCACCGGTTGTACTGAAGATACTACAATTTAGAATGTTAATGAATATAACACCTTGCTTTTTATTCATTCCTTGCAGCTGGGAAGAAAAAACAGCTTCATGTTGATAAGCCCGACGATGATTTGGTGGTTAATCCCTATGATGCTCTTGATGATGTTGATTTTATGTAATCTGTTTTGGTAATAGGCATTACATTTTTGGGCTCATTGTGTTTCATCAGAATCACATTTACACCATGATTGATGATTGAGTGTTTGTTGTATACAATGTTGTTAGAAGAAAACTTTGCATTTTTGTCTTTGTTTTCAGCTGTTTAGTTAAAACCCTTGAAAGACAAGGACTGAATGTCTTTATATTCATTTGTATGGAGGTAAAAGTTGACATAAATAAAGACACTGCATGGTTCTCACATTCATAGTGGAATCCTTTTTACCTTCTTTCCTTAACTCTAGGGTTATTGGAGATTTTAACAATTAAATAGAGATGTTAACAATTAAATAGAGATTTTCTATTGGAAGAACTGAAATCTGAGAGTAGGATGTGGTTTTTAACTTCTGCAACTCTAGGGATATCCCTTTTACCATCTTTCCTTAACTCTAGGGATATCCTCACATTCATAATGGTCAACATCTGATTGATTCATCGGCATTTGGCAAGTCTTGTGACATTCCTTCTATAACCATGGGTTCAAGGGACAAATAGCTACGAGATTTCAAGTTAGATAAATCATGTTATGCCGTAAGTGTATTTTATAGGTCCTTGGGGGCTATAAAATCAAGAAAAGAGAAGCAAAACCTAACCATCTACGTTTCATGCTCTTATCAAAGTGCATTGATCTTGAAGAAATTTAAACCTTTACAAACCAGCATATAGTTTACTTTAGATGAAGATGCCCTGTCACAACTTGAGATGTGATCTGCATTTCATCAAAGTAAAATCTTTTTAACCCATTTCCGGGAAGTAAGCCTTACATTATTCAACACAAAATGCAGAATCATAAGGCAAGCAAACAAAGCAATAACATCAGTTGCTGCTTCAAATACAGAGGGAAACAAACTGAAAGATATCCATCCTGATGACAGAGATCTTTCTACGGTTCCTTGGACAGACTACTAAAAACAATATTTCATATTAGAGGTTGGTTGATGGTCTCTTGGTTTCCGAAGGATGGTGGTTTCTGCAATCATGGAAGTCACAACATATGGATCCATGTTTGAAGCATGCCTTCTGTCCTCAAAGCACCCCTTTCCTTCTTTCTTTGTGTTGCGGCAAACATGAAAGGCAGCCTGCGATTAGCAACACCCTGTCAATCGCACAAGATGTAACGAAATTAATGCAAGACATCTTTCTGTGTGTCGCAGCAAGGAAATTGTTTCATTTTCCTCTTACCCATTTGAAAGTACTAATATCAGCTGTTTCGTGTCATCCGGTGAGTCTCTGCTCTTTCCCTTCTCCATAAGCTGAAATGTGTTCTTTATGCCTCAGACCAAGCTTTTCCATTGCTTTCTTGATGACTTCATAGCCTATTTCATTTCTCATTGACTTAGTATTGAAAATGTGAAGAATTTTCAAGTAGAAGACAAAAATAATAATCAAGAGGGTGGAATAAAGAAGCAAACAAGTTAAGTTTCAATCAATCATGCAAAATTGTACCTGTCATTTGTGTGTGCCCCCGCTCCTTTCCAATCTCCTATAAAAAACAGAAGTCCAATTTCTTGAGAGTTCAAACAATAAAAGTACTGAAAACGTGCACACTTGCAGCATCCATCAAGGTACAATGAAATAAAAACTGACCTGAATTGGCTTAGGATCAAATGAAAGCACAACTCCTGCAACCTCAGTAATCCTCTGTTAACATAAATATAGACATTTCAGAAAACAATAGAAATTGGAGAACAAGATCAGAATGGTTCTAAACTAGAATAATAAGATCAAAATGTTAGAAGAGAAATGCTAGTTCTTTTATTTTACTTGGCCTGGCATCACTTCTCCGTTGATACCACTAGTGTGGATGCCTGAATACAGGCATGCCTTGTAATGTACAAAAGTAATTAATTAATATTTTACTAATTTATAAGACTTTTCAAATTTTACTATTAATAATAAGTTATGCTTCTTATTTTTTATAAGGTTTTCTATTAGATAAAAAAATATAATAATTAGTAATAACTTCTAATAAAATTAGAAAAGGTAATCAATTAATTAAAAGTTTTAAATCTATAGTTATTAAATTTGGATCAACAAGTCAACTAAGAACCTAACAGTCTCGACTCCTAACATGGGGTGAGTAAAAAAAAAATCAATCTAGAGATAACTTTGGAAGTCGATTGCTACTCAATCAATCTAGTTAAAACTTGCTTTAATATTTTGTTTTAAAAAATAAATTAAATTCATTTTAACTTGTGACCCAGACTTTTAATTAATAGATGATAACTAAGACTCGCATGTTACAGATATTATTTTGTGTCTCTCTCAACTGTGATACATTCCTAATTATTTTTTTAAATATGTCAACTTACCAAACACTCATGATTTGAAGATATATTTTTTAACCCTCATGATTTTAAGTATTTTCAAATTCACGTGTGCTTGCTAGTGATTTTCTTCCCATCTCGCAAGTAAATGAATGCAGACTTCTTGGAATGAATATATATATATATATATAGTAAATTGAAAGAGAGAGCTTAGTACTGCTATTGGAGAAATTACCTTTCATTTTTAGGATATCGTAATGTGAGGGATCTGAGCTATCTTGGGCCAGTCCTCTCCTCTCTCTTTCTCACACCTCTTCTTCAATTTTGGACAATCTTTAATTATCAACCAGTTGAGGTTGCTGAGACTCTGCACCCCATCTGGCAAAGACTCCAAATTAGGGCAATATCTAATCTTTAAGTGTGAAAGGGACGTGAGATATCCAATCTGATTTGGCAAAGAAGCTAATCCCTCGCAATTCCATATACTTAGAGATCGGAGAGAAGTGAGATGTTGGATACTTTCTGGCAGTGAATTCAGCTCTGGACAACTATAAAGTTGCAAATCCTCAAGTGCCGTCAGATGCCGCACTCCCTCAGTTAGGGATGACAATTTATAACAATGTTGAACAGATAACCTGCAAAGAGAAGATAAGCCACACAACCCAATCATTGGCAGACAATTTAATCTTCCACAATCACGTATCTCTAAAACCTCCAAGGAATTGAGGTTTCGAAGACCTTCCTCTGGCAAGCTTTCAAGTTTCCCGCAATCCAAAATACTCAAGCTTTTAAGAGCAGAAAGGTTATCTAATACCCTATTTGACAAAGACTTCAGGTCTGGCATCCTAACAATTTCCAATCTTACAAGGAGAGTATGATTTTGCAAAAACCCATCGGGAAGCTCCCTCACATTTGGAATCTGTCCTATATGAAGGGAGGTGATAGAAGTGAAATTCCTAACTGACATCAGCGACGAAGCATTCACTCCATGGATGTGTAATGTTTTGACGGAGGGTATAATTGGTATCTCGTTCAACACAGGGCTATAAGCTATCTCCAATTCTCGAAGGCGAGGAAAAGTACACGCAGCCCATTGCTCTAATCCCTCTATTGAATAGAATGTCAGCGTCTCCAAAGATGGGAATGGATTTTGCCCATCTCCATACACACTGCTGTCAATACTCTTCACACCATCCATTCCATGTAATACAAGACTCTTGAGGAACTGTAGTTTGCCCAATGGTGGAAGTTGTTCACAGTTGGGACATGCTGATAGCTCTATCTCTACCAGATTTGGTAGCGTCATGTTCAAGTTCATCATCCAATTTGGAAATTTTGAACCTCCATATCCACATATCTTCAACTTCTTCAGATTTGAATGAGGTTGAAGCCCTACAAGGACCTCCTCGTTATTTACCTGAATAACACTCTTTCTTTGTTGCGGTGGCACAAATGACCAAGAGTGAAAAAGGTAATATCCATTACCATGCCAAGATAAAGTCAGTGATGAAAGAGCTGTCTTCAACTTCAAATTGGCACTTTTGGCATCTTTTAAATTCTTAACATTCACAAGATCTGCGATACTCAATTCACCAGCAAGATTATTCAGCCCTTCCAGCTCATTTATGCGACGACCATTCTCTCCACCCACAATGAACAGGGTAAGTTTTCGCAGGCAAATCAATTGCCCCATTCCAGCAGGCATAAATCGAAGTGAATAGCAATCTGTTATGTCAAGATAGACAAGACTTTTCATGTGCTTCATACCTTTTGGTAATTGGATGAGTTCGAAGCAATAACTCAGATTTAGTGTCTGGAGGTTTTGGAGAGAGGTTATACATTCAGGCAGTGTTCTGATCCGAGGGCCTAACACATCTAGATACCTTAGATGTTTCAAATCACAAATTGACTCCGGTAATTTCTTCACTTCGGCATTTATTAAACTCAAGGCTCGATGTTTTCGACCAGAATCTTTCCCCATCTTAATCCAATCATATCCACAAAAGAAGTGAGCGAAGTGATAGGACCTTGAGAACTTTTCAGAGAAGCTACTGTCTGTGTTAAAAGCTACATGACGAACAGTTTAGGAATTTCCAACTCCCATGCCTTCTGTTATAGCATTCTTGTACTGCAATGGATTGTGCAAGATCATGCATAAGATCATGCATTTTACATGTTATGTTGCCAAATCCATCATCCTCGACCTCTTGCAGAAATGACCTTCCCACTAGCTCATTGAATATCTCAATACCCATAACGTGCAAATCCATTTCTCTTCTGCAAGAAATAAAACCATTTGCCATCCACAAAGCAACCAACTCCTCCCCCCTCATCACCCGATCTTTTGGAAATATAGCGCAATACGCAAAGCATTGCTTCAAATGTGGTGATAGATTAGTGTAACTCAACCTCAAAGCAGGTAAGATCTCGCTTGCTTCTTCTCTTAGATCCCAAATCTCACTTTCTTTGACAGCTATCCACTGATCTTCACTTTCTTTTAGCCGCATTAGGTTCCCTAGTGCCTTTATAGCTAAAGGAACACCACCACACTTCTTGACTATTGACACTCCAATAGCTTCCAGGTGTGCCCGCTCCTCTTTCCTTCTCATCCCGAATGCAAGCTGTTGAAACAACTGCCAAGAATCTTCTTCAGACAATCTCCCCAATTGCTTGACAGAAGTTGTTGCCATTCTATCAGCAACCATCTCAATACGCGTAGTTACTATGACAGCACTACCTTTAGCTCCACACCTTAATACCTCCTTCAATTTATTCCACCTATCACCATAATCATCCCACACATCATCCAATACAAGCAAAAACTTCTTTCCATTTAACTTTTGTTGGAGGCATTGTTGCAAGGGATCCAATTCTTGAAGACCACAAGGCACCATCAATGGACTCTATGATGGCTCTTGTTAATCTTCTGAGATCGAAATCAGTAGATACACACACCCAGATCCTCAAACTGAATTGTGTTTAACACTTTCTTCATTGAAGACCAGTTGAACAAGTGTTGTTTTACCCAGCCCCCCATCCCCCTATAGCATAAATAGGGAGATCACCTGAAGTAGTGAGCAGGATGTTGACTAGTTCCTCTTTCTCCTTGCCTCTTCCATAAATTTCTGATTCATTCACCGAAGACCAAGTCTGACGCTGAACAAAACTGCTTCCATCTCCAACCCCCTCTGTTAGGTGGAAATTTTGTCTCTCCTTGGCAATGGCATCTAGTTTTTCTCTAACATTCTTCAATTCATGAGCCATCCTTTGTCGAAAAACAAGTGGATTATGTTTGCTAGAAAAGAAGGATCTTACTCGATTTTTGAGATCTCTTCGCTGCAGAAGCCACTGAGCTTCAATTGCAAACTCATCCAGTACATCATCAACAACATAAGCTGCATCCTTGAGGTCGCTGAGCCACACCTTGATAGGCTCACTCTTCCACTGCTTCTCCTCTGCATCTTGCAGCACAGCTTGAATGGTTCTGAACGTGCGCTTGAGATTTTCAAGCTCGGTCGTTAGGCCCCCAGCAAGTCCAAGCTCTTGAAGAATTGGGGAATTCAAGTTCCCCATGATTGTACTCGCGAGAGCAGAAAGAATTGCATCAGCCATAGCTTGGTTTCGAATGGAAATGAATTGGATGTTGACAATAAGAAGTAGAAGCAAGGATAACTAAAAGAAGGGGATGTGAGCAAGAAATAGGAAGTAAATATTGAGAAGACAGAGCAGTTTGAGATGAGAAACGGAAAAGGTGAAAGTGTTTGGTGATGGGCTTTACCTGTGCTGTTCTGTGAATGAATTGATTAGGCTCCACACGGTGGAGCTTGACTAGCTATGGCTATAGTAAAGCAATTGAAGATTCAGAGAAGGAACATGGCTGTGACAGGAAGACGAAATCTGTCAAATGAAAACGCAAGATTGGTTATGGAAAAGAGAAGTGCACAGGGACAAAATAATTGCTCACTCCCTGGAATAATCAAATATTAGTCTATCTTGGACATGAATAGAGAAGGTTATTATATTTTCAAATATTTGTGATTTGAGAGTGATGCTTCAATTTTATCAAAATAATAAAACCGGTGTCTTTTAACTACACTGATTAGGCTCCACACGGTGCAGACACTGCTGTGATTTGAAGACAACATTCGCCAACTTGATTTTTCTTTTCAATTGAAGTTTTTTCTTTGTCAAATAATTTATCTATGCAAAAGTCAAAATGTAATTTTATAAAGATCCAAAATTGCATGAAAAAAAAATAAAAATAATATAAAACTTTAAAGAGAGAAGGGAAAAAAAAGAAGAAGAAGAAGAAAGAATTAAGCGTTGAAGAGACACCATAATTCTATTATAAAACTTTAAATACCATTGAAAATGATTTCAACAAGAAAAATACAAACATGCCTAGTTGCTCATATGCTAATGTACTTATACACTACTGTGCTAATTTGTGAAATATTTTTGTAGAAAAAAACTCTCAAATTTCTCTTTGTTCTCTGTTGTACCATCAAACGAAAAATCCAAAGTGATAATGCAACATCCAAAAGTTTAGCACACGATCCCTTGCGCTGACATGACCCTCTGTGCAGGGAAATATAACGAGCCTGTGATTAAACTGACAGAGAATAACTGTGGATAACTGTGGTCAAGATTATTGCAGGTTCAGAATCTAATAAACACAATCTGCTTGAAACACTTCTATCCTTTTCTAACCATAATAAAATGGGTTTTATGAGGACTTCTCACAAATAACATGGTCTTGATTGAACTTCTAAACATAGATTAAGGATCAGAATCTGACGAGGGAAACTTGAAGTTGATATAATTCATAATTTAACAAATGAATCTAGTAACATAGTTGAGCCTTGAAAAAATTATTATACACACTAGTGTTTAAACGAGGAGTTTTCTACAAGTAGATTATATGAATTTCTACAAATATAGGCACACCCTAACACATAAATTTACTTGGAGTCTCAATTTGTTTTATTATAGGCCAGAATTAACTATGATTTTGAGTATAATTTACTTTTTTTTTTTTTTTTTTTCCAAATGAGCATAGCAGTTTCAAAGTGCATTATCCATAGCAGTTAATTCTTATAAATAATTACAAAAATATCTTATAGTTTAATTATGTTTTCATTTTACCTTTTATATTTTTAAAAATTACACTTTATATGTTATGATTCATAAATTAATAAAAAAAATGTTTCAGCCAAAGCTTGTTTTCTAAGGCAAAGGAATTGGATGTTGACAAAGAAAGAAGTGGAAAAGTTTCAAGGATAGCTAAAAGCACGGGATGCGAGCAAGAAATGGCAAGTAATTATTGAGAAATGTAAAAGGTGAAAGTGTATGGTGATGGTAATTATACAATATTGTTATTGTCAAATATTATTTTTTAAAATAAATATTATTTGAAAATATATTAAAATAATATTTTATTATTATTTATTAAAATTTATTTTTGATATAGATATATTAAAACAATTTAAAAATATAAAAATATTAATTGAAAGTAGAAGAAAAAAATTAATTTTTTTGAAAAGTGCGGTCCAACCACAAAAACAAACATTATCTTACTTATACTATAAATCTCTTTTTAATAGTGAATAGGTAGGTGTTTTGCTCTACGTTGCGGGTTTGGTGAAGTTATTCCTAACACAATAAAAGATGTGCAGTCGAAGATAACCCTAATCAATACAGGTTAACTTGACCAATACGTGACATAGGATATGAGATCGAGATTACCTTGAAGAAAAGAAAGTAAAAAAAAAAAAAACATAACAAAGCTCAAAGCCTAATAACCTATTGTCAAATGATAAAATTAAAAAAAAATCAAGTTTAAGAAAAAGTAACATCAAAAAACAAAACTGAGTCAACTTAGGTTAACTTGACCAACTTATCATCCATAATATGAGATCGGGATAAAAAAAAATTATATATATTTTTTAAAAGGACCTAGAATAAAAGACTAATGTTAAATAAAAGAAACGTCAGAAAAAACCTAAGTTAACTTGACTAACCTGCACTCATAATGACCCCACATAAAAAAAGTGAAAGAATCATAAAGCTCAAGGTCAATAATATAAAAAAAATTCTTAAAATCAATTTGAGAAAAAAAACATTGAGTCAACTCGGGTTAACTCGATTAACCTTTCGTCCAAGATATTAGATCGTGATAAACTCAAAAAAATAAAAGTTGAACAAATAACAAAGCTCAAGCTTCAATAACCCAAAGTCAAATGATAAAATAAAAAAAAATTAGTAAAGGATAAAAAAAAGACCTAACTTAAATTGGGTTAATATTCGAAACCAATGATCTAGATAATAAGAATATGATTATCGTGCGGAATGGTAAACACAAATAAAAATCATGAAGTAAAATTTCCAATCATAATTAAAAAAAAAAAACAAATAGTAATCAAAATATTAAGGATCAAATATGGTATAAAAACCAAATGAAAAAAAATAATTTGGGATTAAATTGAAAAAAAATAAAAATAAAAATAGCAATAAAAAGAATGGGAACCATTATTTGATAAAGAAATAAAATAAAATAAAATATTGAGGGTTAAATCAAGAAAATAATAAGAATACATAGATAAAAAGAATGAGGATCAAACTTGAATAAAAACAATTAAAGGGAATAAAATGATGAAGGAAAAAAATAAAATAAAAACAAATCAAGAAAATAGTAAAACACAAAAAAAAAAATCAAAGAATGAGAACTAAATTGGATACAAAAACTAAATGAAACAAAATGTCTGATTTTTTTTTAAAAAAAAGAAGTTCAAAAAGTATTAAATACAAAACAAATAGTTATCAAAAGAATGAGAATTAAAATTGATAGAAATAGAAACTAGAGGACACAATCAATTTTTGGAAGGACACATGAATTTTTAAGCTAAAAGAAAGAGAAGAGATAATAAAATAATAATAAAAAAGCTTATTGGAACCCAACCGCACCTTTACCGTGAACACACACCTCTAAATATAACAATTTCTCTTCTAAATAGGAATTTAAAAGATTTTTCATTGGTGGTCCGTATAGATTACCGTTGGATGCCAGATAATTATATAATTTATAGTTTGTGATAACTTAACCTTTAAATAATTATTTAAAGTTAAAGAAGATCATATCTTTAAGTAATAAATTCCTAAACAATTTTATATTTATCTAACGAGATACTTGAGACTTCTAAATAATTTTATTTTACTGTTTTTATTACTACGTGTATATTTTTTTTTGGAAAACTCAACAATAAACTCATTTCACCATGGATAAAAAAAAAAGTGTATGGACTAATTTGTTACCACTCGATTTTGTAATGCATAATTGATCAGTTGAAAAGTTGATTTTACCCGATTAGAAGAAACTTGTTAGTTTTTTTAAAAATACTAAAAGTGTAAATGTTTCTTGCATCAGAGTGTTTTACTGCTAGCTTTTAATTGTTTTTCTTTTGGTAATGTAATTGTAAATAATGTGGTGGTTTTAATTATATTAAAATATTAAAACTGCAGTCCTCTAACTATATATTGATTGGGCTCTACACAGTGCAGACTCGACTAGCTATGCCTATACTAAAGCTATTGAAGTTTCAGAGAAGTAACATGGCTATGATTTGAAGACAACATTATCAACTTGAATTAGCTTGTCGGTTAGTAAATGTCTTTGTCCCGCACTGGCCAATCCGCGTAGGTTTCACACGTTGTAGACTTGACAAATCAAGAAAAGATAAGATTGTGGGGTTGATTTTATAAACTCCCTAAAGTCAAGAACGTCCTTTAGGTGTCTCTCCACTAAGAAATTATGCAACCAAGAGGCAATGTACCCTTCACTTTTATATCCAAACATCGCAAAAGATCTGATCAAAACTGTGGTGCAATTTTTTATGCCTCTTTCGTTCTTCGTTTCATCCTATGCTTGGTTTCAAAACTGTGGTGCAAGTTTGCCCGTGTGAGATGTAGGAACTTCCCGGAGGAGGGAGGGGTTTTAAGCGAGTTATTAGTAGGAGAATAAGGCTTGGTTTCATTGCTGTGTAGGAACTTCCCTGATTCCGGCTACAAGCCTATCTAGCTACCTTTAACTTGTCCTTGTGGGTGTGAGCTGTGACTTCTGCTTGCAACATATGACAATCAAAAGAAAAACCCAAAGTGACAATGCAAACTATGGATTGTGCTTTCAAATTTCTCTTTGTTCATTGGTGTACAATCAAAAGAAAAACCCACAGTGATAATGCAACATATGGATTGTGCTTTCAAATTTCTTGTACAATCAAAAGAAAAACCCAAAGTGATAATGCAACATCCAAAAGTTCAGCCCACGATCCCTTGAAATGTCATGGCCACATGTACATAAAAATATAAATTAAAAGTATGTTTGATATTGTGATAGCTATTATAGTTGTAGTTTAAAAAAAAATTATTTTATAAAAAGTATTTTTAGTTGAGGTTGATTTGAAAAAATATATGTTTAGTTAAAATTATAATTGAAATTGAGGTTAAATAAAAAGTAGTTTAATGTGTTTGGTTAAAAAAATGCTTTTCAAATTAAGATTATAAAATAATATATATATATATATATATATATATATATATATATATATATATATTGATGGCTTTTAATTTAAATATTATAGATTTAACTACTGTTATTACATCATGAAATAAATAATATTAATATTAAATATTTTTTATTATTTCATTAAACTATATACAATTTCATCACATACAAAATCTACCAAACAAGGACTATATTTTTCATGGTTTCTTAAGTATGCAATAATAAAAACTAAATTTTTTATTACGTCATTAAACGATCTCCTTCTAATTTTTTAAATAATATTTTTCATGAATTAATTCACCTAGGCACTGGTCACTTCAAGAAGTGAACAGTGCCCTTGACATGAACAGTCCAGGTGAATCAATTCACCTGGGCATTAGACGCGGCCGGGTGAGAAGCAGCCGAGAGTTGCTTCTCACAAACCAGCATTTTTAACGGGCACCATGAATACAATAATTCATGTTTTATTATTACCAAATGTATTGTATACATAGTTTGCTTTAAAAGCAGCTGCAGCTGCGTAAACAAAAAAACACCTAAATTGACCTCGAAATGAGAAGCTTGGGCAAATGTACAACCCTGGAAAACTCATGAGAACTTACTTCAACCTCATAGATGAATTAAGATTCACACAAGTAGTTTAGAGGTGATTTTACTGGCAGGATGTCCATCACCCCCAAAGTAAAATGAACACTACAAAAGAGCTACCGAACCTATCTAACTTCCATTAACAAAGACAACAAGAATACAACAGATTATAGTGTTGAGAAAGCACGATATTTGCAAGGAAAATCTGTAAAATGCTCATTCAGCATAATGGACAGTCATACGAATCTTCCCCTGATGTAACCTCAGAATCTTCTTCCTCTTCATCATATTCAGCAATTCCTAATGGTTGCATTGACAGTCATCTTGGTCAGGGCAGCAGTCCTGCTAGCCATCTGTGATCAGCTGCCTATAGTGGGAGGAGCAGGCTGCACAGCAGTGGTTGGCGAGTCTTCTTAATCAGAAGAGTTTGTGCCTAGCCATCTTCTAGAACGAGATGGTCTAGTTGATTGCGGCGGGGCTGGTGTTTGTGGCATTGCAGCAGGCTATCAACATCAAAGTTGACATTGATTTCCAAAGTCCTTGCAATAGATGACAGAAGTTAGCTAGGGAAAAGAAGAGGAAGAAGACTGAAAAATCAACACTACTTCTAAAACTAAATCGGTGATTATGCCCTATCAAGTATTAGCCACTAAATCAACTATTACATCCTGAAATTTTCTAGGGTCTATTGGAATAATAATTCAATTTGCCTAGAATCCTCAATATCTTATTTGTTAATTGATACCAGAAATATCGCATCGAGCACGGACGGATCATTGTAATTTAGTATATAATTGCAATCTTATATTAAAGACGCATATCTATCATTTTTTTTAGAATTAAATAACAATGAACTAAGATGGAACAGGTAACACGTTGTGGTAATGAAATGGGTTTCAATAGAGTAATGGTCTCTATAGTGGCAATTATCTGTCAGCTGAATGGGGCTTCCATGCCTATACATATCTCAAGTAAATGAATGCAGACTCTTCTATTCGAAGGCTCAAAAAGAGTTGAGAGACAGGCAGAGAGTGAGAGATTATTTAAAATCCTTGAAAAAATTATTAAACAAGACTAGTGGTTAGCCATCAAACAGTCAGCAATGGATATGATTTGCTCAAGTTTGAAACAATCAATGAACGTGTTGAGTGGAGACTTTCTATAAATACATAAACTACATTACCAATTACTTCCATCAACAACCACAATTAACAAACCAGAAACACACAAAAACAAGAAGTTAATCTCGGAAAATTGTATAAAACCCACCTCAAATCCGATTTCTTGAACAAGTCAAATGAGTTTATAATACATGAAAGTGAAATCAAAGCGGTCTTTTTTACATTTCAGCCTGAAAACTAAACTATTACAGCGACCTAAACCCTAATTCCATCCATGCATATGAATGTGCATGAGAGATTGAGGGGAACAGCGAGTGACCTTGGACAGATTTGGTGTGGAGAACTGGACGGCGGGAACTGAGACTAGGGGGGCCGTTGATTTTGAGGATTGGCGCGAAATTAAGTTAGTTACATGGTGTTGGTGATAGTTGGGCTGAGCCGAGCAATTTTAAAAGGTAGAAAATGGAGCCACCATCAAAGCCTGTGGTCCTTCTCCATGGAAGGCCTACTTCTATGGTAGATTTGATTAGGAATGTTATTTTATTTTATTATAGCCAGAATATATTTTATTTGAAGATTAAAGGGATTCGGAACTTGAAACTAGATCCACTAGCTGAGAAACTTCGCCAGCAAAGGTACTCAATATGCAGTTTTTTTCTCCGCTAAAAATTTGAAGTATGAACAATTCATAATAATTTTATACATCGCATCTAGCTTATGTGTCCTTGATTTTCTGTTTCATAATTGCTCCATGTGGCAATGACTTCTGAAAAATAATCCAAGTACAATTTGATAATTTTTTTCCACCTGTAACAAATTGGATGCAACTGAAGGGAATTTGTTTTTGCTAAACTGGAATAGATGGAAGACGAATTGAAGTTGAGGATTTGCTAGGAAACACATTATTCTGTTTTTCTTTGTCATGTTTCTTTACCTCTTTTTGGGAAATTAAAATACCTGTTCTGGAAACAACCTAACAAGATTTTTATGACAAGGTTATTAATATTTCTTGTAGGAAGTGAATTCTAATCTAATCATAGCTTTACTTATAAATGTTAATCAAAACATAAATGAAGCATCTGGATGTGGGAATAAAAGTTAAAAACTCCAGTGTCATGCTACTCCATGAATGATCTACCTAGCTCCTTCTAAGGGAAACCGTGTTAGATCTTCTGCTGCAATTTAGAGACTTCAAATTGTAGATGTTTATGATTTTGCAATGGGAAAACAATATAGTAAGCTTTTATGATGATAGAGTATATTTAATTGTTCATGTTTCTCTGAGCATTTTTACAACTTTAATGTGAGGAATGTCAGGACTAAGCTATTGCTGCTGTTTCTTTTGTATAAGATTTTCACCTTCCTTGAGTTGCCTCTTTTAATTGTTCTATACTGAGGGTTGGCTGCCTATGTCTTTTTGCTGCTTTACAAATATATGAAAAAAAGAAAATTTTCTCAATGCTTAACCATTTAGATGATGATATTTTTTTAATTATTATGATAGTATGATCTCTTAACAAAACCTGTTTCAACTAATAGTGTCCTTGAGGTTTTGTTCTGATCATGTTGGGTTTGGTTAAATGTTGTTTGGCAGCATGATTTTAATTATGTTGATTTGCAGTAGGCATGTTTTGTTTTGACTTGTTTCAATTTATAAGTTTTTTGTTTGCCTTTTCCTTTAAGCAATGGTTTCTTAAAGATTTACTCAATTATATAGGCTGGTGGAAGAAGCTGATTTCAGATCCACTACAGAACTGTTTGCTAAGAAAGGTGATGAGAAATCGCTTGATAGTTTCATACCAAAATCTGAAAGTGACTTCTTGGAATATATATGCAGAACTTATTTCACATAAGCTTCGCTCATTTGAGGTGTGTTGAATTAGCTTTAGTATGTTGATAGTAAACGGTTGGTGCAGTTTTTGACATGGTGAAAAAAAAAAAAACATTCTCTAATGCAGAAAAGTTACCATTATATCGGTTTACTTAAGGCAATAATGAGACTGTCCATGACTGCCATGAAAGCTGCAGATGCAAAAGAAGTTTCGGCTTCTGTGAGTGCAATTGCAAATGAAAAGATAAAAGCTGAGAAAGAAGCCAACGTTAGCAAAAAGAAGCAAGGTACATGATTCCACTTATTTTTCATAGTAAGCATCAGTAAGATTCTTAGACATTTTGAAACTTTATGTTTCTTGAGTCATGGATTTGGAACGCTAGTTAAATGGAATTCATTGGTTCAGAAAAAGTACAATTTTCAGCACTCGTGTTGTACATGCACCTTCTGCTAAGATTTCATTACTCTTTTCGAGGAAACCCATATGCAACCACCAGATACTGAATTCTCACCAGTTGTACTGAAGATATTACAATTTAGAATGTTAATGAATATAACACCTTGCTTTTTATTCATTCCTTGCAGCTGGGAAGAAAAAACAGCTTCATGTTGATAAGCCCGACGATGATTTGGTGGTTAATCCCTATGATGCTCTTGATGATGTTGATTTTATGTAATCTGTATTGGTAATAGGCATTACATTTTTGGGCTCATTGTGTTTCATCAGAATCACATTTACACCATGATTGATGATTGAGTGTATGTTGTATACAATGTTGTTAGAAGAAAACTTTGCATTTTTGCCTTTGTTTTCAGCTGTTTAGTTAAAACCCTTGAAAGACAAGGATTGAATGTCTTTATATTCATTTGTATGGAGGTAAAAGTTGAAATAAATAAAGACACTGCATGGTTCTCACATTCATAGTGGAATCCTTTTTACCTTCTTTCCTTAACTCTAGGTTATTGGAGATTTTAACAATTAAATAGATTTTTTCTATTGGAAGAACTGAAATCTGAAAGTAGGATGTGGTTTTTAACTTCTGCAACTCTAGGGATATCCCTTTTACCATCTTTCCTTAACTCTAGGGATATCCTCACATTCTCTATTTGGCAAGTCTTGTGACATTCTTTCTATAACCATGGGTTCAAGGGACAAATAGCTACGAGATTTCAAGTTAGATAAATCATATTATGCCGTAAGTGTATTTTATAGGTCCTTGGGGGCTATAAAATCAAGAAAAAAGAAGCAAAATCTAACCATCTACGTTTCATGCTCTTATCAAAGTGCATTGATCTTGAAGAAATTTAAACCTTTACAAACCAACATATAGTTTACTTTAGATGAAGATAAAGCCCTGTCACAACTTGAGATGTGATCTGCATTTCATCAAAGTAAAATCTTTTTAACCCATTTCCGGGAAGTAAGCCTTACATTATTCAACACAAAATGCAGAATCATAAGGCAAGCAAACAAAGCAATAACATCAGTTGCTGCTTCAAATACAGAGGGAAACAAACTGAAAGATATCCATCCTGATGACAGAGATCTTTCTACGGTTCCTTGGACAGACTACTAAAAACAATATTTCATATTAGAGGTTGGTTGATGGTCTCTTGGCTTCCGAAGGATGGTGGTTTCTGCAATCATGGAAGTCACAACATATGGATCCATGTTTGAAGCATGCCTTCTGTCCTCAAAGCACCCCTTTCCTTCTTTCTTTGTGTTGGGGCAAACATGAAAGGCAGCCTGCGATTAGCAACACCCTGTCAATCGCACAAGATGTAACAAAATTAATACAAGACATCTTTCTGTGTGTCGCAGCAAGGAAATTGTTTTATTTTCCTCTTACCCATTTGAAAGTACTAATATCAGCTGTTTCGTGTCATCCGGTGAGTCTCTGCTCTTTCCCTTCTCCATAAGCTGAAATACGTTCTTTATGCCTCAGACCAAGCTTTTCAATTGCTTTCTTGATGACTTCATAGCCTATTTCATTTCTGATTGACTTAGTATTGAAAATGTGAAGAATTTTCAAGTAGAAGACAAAAATAATAATCATGAGGGTGGAATAAAGAAGCAAACAAGTTAAGTTTCAATCAATGATGCAAAATTGTACCTGTCATTTGTGTGTGCCCCCGCTCCTTTCCAATCTCCTTGACAAAACAAAAGTCCAATTTCTTGAGAGTTCAAACAATAAAAGTATTGAAAACATGCACACTTGCAGCATCCATTAAGGTACAAAGAAATAAAAACTGACCTGAATTGGCTTTGGATCAAATGAAGGTACAATGAAAACAGTAATCCTCTGTTAACATAAATATAGACCTTTCAGAAAACAATAGAAATTGGAGAACAAGATGAGAATGGTTCTAAACTAGAATAATAAGATCAAAATGGTAGAAGAGATGCATGTATTCTAGGCCTGACATCACTTCTCCGTTGATACCACTAGTGTTGATGCCTGCATACAGGCATGCCTTGTAATGTGCATCCATAATATAGCGGCCAAGGGAAACCAAGTACGTGGAATTGCATGTATTCTAGGCAAATGAGCTCGCGGCAAAACAAAATTTAACAGTACCTAAGGTCCAAGTGGCGATACATTATCGGCAAACAAATCTATCAGGCAGAACATAGCGCCCAATAAGCTCCAAAGTAAGGCTCATGAATGCTGGAAAGAATTTGATGGTGTTGCATTCTCCACTGCTGGGCAACCATCTTTGACCCCATCCAACAGTAAAAGGAAAAATCTTTAGTCATGCAAAAGCAAAACAATAATGTGAGGATATGGAGGGGGGGGGGTTATTTTTTTTTATTTTTATATATATTTTTTTATTCATCTAGGGTGATGAATCCTCTCTTTACCATTTAAATATCTTTTTATTTAATTTTAAGAACAGTAAGATTTGACTAGCTACATACTTGACTAGCTAACTTTCAGAGAAGCAACATGGGTATGATTTGAAGACAACATTCATCAACTTGACTTTGCTTGTTGGTTAGTGTGTGTATATATATATATTTTTTTTTTTAATTTTTTAAAATTCATTATATTTCTCTCGGTTATTATCCGAAAGGTTGTTTTATTAATAAATTAATTGTTTGTTATAAAAAAAATAGTTTCATTAAAGCTAGTTTAATGTGAATTTTTTTATATTTTTTATGTATATCTCACAAGTGATATTGTGAACAATCATCATTTTATATTTGAAACTTTTGTTAAGTTGATCTTCATTTCATAAAACATTTTAAAGCTTTTGTTAAATGACAATATTCTTGAATTATTACTCAAGTTGTCTGTATGCTCTAGCCGTGCTAAGTTGAAGCCTCCATTGTTTTGTAATAAATTTATTGTTTGTATTGATGCTCTCAAATTGCCGTCTCCATGTTTTGTAATAAATTGTATTGTTTGTAATCGAGCGAATATTTTTTAATAGCACGGGAACTTCAATGATACATCCACTTTTATTATAATAAAGTCAATATTGGTCTTTTAAGTATGTGTTTAATTGCAAAGTTGATGAAGTCATTTAAAGTAATAGAAAACTTATTCTATAAAAAAAATCTAATTTTCTTATTCATATTTTTTATATATAATTTAGTTTATGGGAAGTATTGTTTTTTAAGGGAAAAAAACTTATAACAATCATAAAACCAGTTTTAACCAAATAAAAAAAATCATGAATCAATTATTTTTACACATTTAATGAATTAGCAGCGGAATATCCGTTACTAAAATTGCAACGGAATATCCATTGCTGTCTGTTAGCATCGGATTATCCGTTGCTAATTGTAAGCAACGGATAAATTCGTTGCTAAAAAATCAGCAACGGCAAATCTGCATCCGATATTTGTCGTTGCTGATTTCGTTGCTAAATAGTTTTAGCAACGAATTTTAGTATTATTTGCAACGGACCAGTCCGTTACTAATCACTACATTTTTTAGTAGTGACATATTCTGGATATTAAATTTTTTATTGATGTTAGAACGGTTAGTTTTTACCTAATGAGATAAAGATCTCCTCACCGATAAAAACTTTTCTTAAATCATAGACGAACCAACAATTAAAAAACACGACAAGTTCTTAGTTTTTATCAGACAATTAAACAATACATCTTACCTTAGGTATGACATATTTGGGTGCTAATACACTTCATTTATGCAACCAGTTCTCGTGTCCAATCTCTGAGACCAGTTAGGGTTTCTAGTGACCAAAATACTAAGTGACGACTCTCATTCACGCTTTTCATGGATAAAAGATAAGAATTTCTTGTCTCTCCACATTTACTAGATAAATACATAAACTTGAGAGAGGATGATCGCCGCGACACTGCACACGTACAACATAAACTATAATAAAATGGGTATTCCGAGGACTTCTCACAAATATAGGCTACGTACCTTACCGGTAATTCTATGAATAACATGGTCCTGATTGAACTTCTAAACATAGATTAAAGATCAAAATCTGACAAGAGGGAAACTTGAACTTGATATAATTCACAATTTAACAAATGAATCTAGTAACATAGTTGAGGCTTGAAAAGATTATTAAACAGAAAAGTGTTTAAACGATGAGTTTCTACAACTAGATTATATGAATTTCTACAAATATAGGCACACCCTGCCATTCATAAGTGTTTGGTGATGGTAATTATACAATGTTTCTTAACAGAGAATAATTTTTTAAATACATTAAAATAATTTTATTTTCTAGAATTTATTTTTGATATAAAAATATTAAAACAATTCAAAAGCTTAAAAAATTTAATTGAAAGCAAAAGAAAAAATTTAAATTTTGTAAAAAGTATAGTCTAACCATAAAAACACACGTCTTTACTTATGCTATAAATATCTTTTTAATAGTGAATAGGTAGGTGTTTGGCGCTACGTTGCGGGTGTGGTTAAGTTTTTTTCTCATGCAATAAAAGATGTCTAAGAAATAATAACCCCAATCAACGCGGGTTAACTTGACTATACATGCAACACATGATATGAGATCAAGATTACCTTGAAGAAAAAAAAATCACAAAAAAAAAAAACATAACAAAGCTCAAAGCCTAATGACCTAATGTCAAATGAAAAAAAAAAATTTTAAATCAATTTTAAAAAAAAGTAACATCGAAAAAAAAAAACTTAGGTCAAGTTAGGTTAACTTGACCAACCTACCATTCATAATATGAGATCAGGATAAAAAAAAATTATATATATTTTTGAAAAGGACCTAGAATAAAATACTAAAGTTAAATAAAAGAAACATCAGATAAAACCCAAGTTAACTTGACTAACCTGCACTTAGGATGACCCCACATAAAAAATGTGAAAGAATCACAAAGCTCAAGGGTCAATAACAAAAAAAAAAACAATTTCTTAAAAATAATTCAAGGAAAAAAACATTTAGTCAACTTAGGTTAACTTGACTAACCTTTCACCCAAGATAGAAGATCGATATAAACTCAAAAAAAATAAAAGTTGAACATATAACAAAGCTCAAGCTCCAATAACCCAATGTCAAATGATGAAATTGAAAAAAACAATTAGTAAAGGATAAAAAAAAAGGACCTAACTTAAATTGGGCTAATATTCAAAACTAATGATCAAGATAATGAGAATATGATTACCGTGCAGAAAAGTAAACACAAAAAAAACTAATGAAGTAAAATTTCCAATCATAAATTTTTTTTAAAACAAAACAATAGTAATCAAAATAATAAGGATCAAATATGGTATAAAATCCAAATAAAAATAATAATTAGGGATTAAATTGAAAAATAAAATAAAATAAGAAAAAATTAAAAAATAACAATAAAAAAAATGAGAACTAAAATTAATAAAAATAGAAACTAGAGGACATAATCAATTTTTGAAAGGGTTGACATGAATTTCTAAGTTAAGAGAAAAAAAACAGAGAAGAAAAGAAAAGAAACAACTCATTAGAGCCCAATCACACCTCTATCGTTAACACGCATCTCGCCAATATGGAGCGAACAATGCGCCACTCCAAACATCATAATAGATGACTGATTTTGGTCACCAAACGACCTTGCATGTGCTAACACGTGAGTTGCACATGTCAACAGTTTTTTTATAGTATTTATTTTTTAAAATTACCAAACAGCCATTAGGTCAACCTAAAAATATAAAAAATATATAACAAAAATAACAAAACCCCCCTTTGGAACCATATTTATATATATTTTTATTTTAAAGACAATTATGTCACTTCACTATTCTTAAAATTAAAATAAAATGATACTTAAGTTGTAAAGAGAGGATTCATCACCCAAGATGAATTAAAAATATATATATTTTATTTGTTCTCAAATAGTATTAAATAAGAAATTCTTAATTAAGGTAGAATGAAATTTGAAAATAGTTCTAAATCTTATCTTAACAATCAATGACTATTATGTAGAGAATAAACATGATTTAACATGACAAACATACTCCATGCTTTAATGTTAAATCAAAATATTATTGATGAAATGACATTAATTACACTGAGAAACTTGTCACTAAAAAGTTAAATCAAACCACTAATGATTTTTATAATATTTAAAAAATCAAGACATGTTAATAGATGATACACCTTGTTTTCAAATATAAATTAATTAATTATTTGAATTGATAATAAAATAAATTATTTAATTAATTTATTTTTATTTAATTATAATTTATATTTGAACCAACATTTTAGAAACTTAATAGTAACACACATTAAAAATCTTTAGGTAGAAATTAAACTGGAATGATTAATTAAGTATGACTTGATTAAAATATATTTTAAAAATTAACGACTACAATATAATTAATACAAAGATTATTTTTCTAAATCTCGAAAAATTAAATAAGAACTTGATTAAGTTAATTATTTTTAAAAAATTTCTAAATTAATATAAAAATATTATTAAAAGGACAAAATCGATGTGTATTTTTATGGTGCGATCAATGTATATTTAATTTAAGTTTAAAAAGTTTTACTTGAGAAGATCGCTTTTATCAAAATAAAATAAAATGGATAAAAGGCAATCGAGCGAATATTTTTCATTACAAATTTTGCATATCAATTTTAACTGATACTAATCTTAGGGATGTGAGCTATCTTGGGCCAGTCCTCTCCTAAATCTTTCTTACACCTATTCTTTAAATTTGGACAACCTCGAATGTATAGAGATTGGAGAGAAGTGAGATATCCAATCTGATCTGGCAAAGAAGCTAATCCCTTGCAGTTCTCTATACATAGAGATTGGAGAGAAGTGAGATATCCAATCTGATCTGGCAAAGAAGCTAATCCCTTGCAGTTCTCTATTCTTAGAGATTGGAGAGAAGTGAGATATCCAATCTGATCTGGCAAAGAAGCTAATCCCTTGCAGTTCCATATACTTAGAGATTGGAGAGAAGTGAGATATCCAATCTGATCTGGCAAAGAAGCTAATCCCTTGCAGTTCCATATACTTAGAGATTGGAGAGAAGTGAGATATCCAATCTTATCTGGCAAAGAAGCTAATCCCTTGAAGTTCCCTATTTTTAGAGATCGGAGAGAAGTGAGATGTTGGATACTTTCTGGCAATGAATTCAACTCTGGACATCCATTAAGGTACAGATCCTCAAGTGCCGTCAGATGCCGCACTCCCTCCGATAGAGATGTGAATTTATCACATTCTATAACAAATAACTTGCGAAGAGAAGATAAGCCACACAACCCATTCATTGGCAGACAATTTAATCTTCCACAAAACTGTATCTCTAAAACCTCCAAGGAATTGAGGTTACGAAGACCTTCCTCTGGCAAGCTTTCAAATTTCCCGCAACCCCAAATAATCAAGCTTTTAAGAGCAGAAAGGTTATCTAATACCCTATTTGACAAAGACTCCAGATCTCGCATACACCAAATGTCTAAGCTTTCAAGGAGGGTCTGATTTTGCAAAAACCCATCGGGAAGCTCCCTCACATCGTTAATCCCTTCAATATGAAGAGAAGTGATGGAAGTGAGATTCCTAACTGACATCAGCAACGAAGCATTACCTCCCCAGATGTGTACTGATTTGATGGAGGGTATAATTGGTATTTCGTTCAACACAGGGCAATATTCTATCTTCAATTCTCGAAGGCGAGGAAAAGTACACGCAGCCCATTGCTCTAATCCCTCCATGTGCTGAAAAGTCAGCGTCTCCAAAGATGGGAATGGATTTTGCCCATCTCCATACACATTGCTGTCAATACTCTTCACACCATCTATTCCACACAATACAAGACTCTTGAGGAACTGTAGTTTTCCCAATGGTGGAAGTTGTTCACAGTGGTCACATGCTAATGATAGCTCCATCTCTACCAGATTTGGTAGCGTCATGTTCAAGTTCATCATCCAATTAGGAAATCTTGAACCTCCATATCCACATATCCTCAACTTCTTCAGATTTGAATGAGGTTGAAGCCCTTCAAGGACCTCCTCGTTATTTACCTGAATAACACTCTTTCTTTGTTGCCGTGGCACAAATGACCCATTACCAAGCCAAGATAAAGTCAGTGATAAAAGAGTTGTCTTCAACTTCAAATTGGCACTTTTGGCATCTTTTAAATTCTTAACATTCACAAGATTTTTGATACTCAATTCACCAGCAAGATTATTCAGCCCTTCCAGCTCACTTATGCAACGACCATTCTCCCAGCCCACAATGAACAAGGGAAGTTTTCGCAGGCATATCAATTGCCCCATTCCACAAGGCATAAATCGAAGTGAATAACAACCCGTGATGTCAACATAGACAAGACTTTTCATGTGCTTCATACCTTTTGGTAATTGGATGAGTTTATAGCAATCTCTCAGATCTAGTGTCTGGAGGTTTTGGAGTGAGGTTATACTTTCAGGCAGTGTTTTGATATTGCTGGAGCCTGACACATCTAGATACCTTAGATGTTTCAAATCACAAATTGACTTCGGCAATTTCTTGGCCCAGATATATCTTAAACTCAAGGCTCGATGTTTTCGACCAGGAATCTTTCCCCCTCCATACCCATACCTCAAAAGAAGTGAGCGAAGTGATAGGACCTTGAGAACTTCAGAAGACGAAGCTACATATTTGTTATAAAAAGCAACATGACGGGCAGTTTTAGGAATTTCCAACTTCCCATCGCCTTTGGTACTCATATAGCATTCTTGTCCTGCAATGGATTGTGCGAGATCATGCATAAGGTCATGCATTTTACATGTTATGTTGCCAAATCCATCATCCTCGACCTCTTGCAGAAATGACCTTCCCACTAGTTCATTGAATATCTCAATGCCCATGACGTGCAAATCCATTTCTCTTCTGCAAGAAATAAAGCCATTTGCCATCCACAAAGCAACCAGCTCCTCCCTCCTCATCACGTGATCTTTTGGCAATATAGCGCAATACGCAAAGCATTGCTTCAAATGTGGTGATAGATTAGTGTAACTCAACCTCAAAGCAGGTAAGATCTTGCTTGCTTCTTCTCTTAGATCCCAAATCTCACTTTCTTTGACAGCTATCCACTGATCTTCATTATCTTTTAGCCGCATTAGGTTCCCGAGTGCCTTTATAGCTAAAGGAACACCACCACACTTCTTCACTATTGATACTCCAATGGCTTCCAGGTGTGCCCGCTCCTCTTTCCTTCTCATCCCGAATGCAAGCTGTTGAAACAATGCCAAGAATCTTCTTCAGACAATCTCCCCATGTGCTGACAAAAGCTGTTGCCATTTACGAGCAACCATCTCAATACGCGTAGTTACTATGACAGCACTACCTTTAGCTCCACACCTTAATACCTCCTTCAATTTACTCCACCAATCATACAATCATCCCACACATCATCCAGTACAAGCAAAAACTTCTTTCCAGTTAACTTTTGTTGGAGGCGTTGTTGCAAGGGATCCAATTCTTGAAGATCACATGAGGCACCATCAATGGACTCTATGATGGCTCTTGTTAATCTTCCGAGATTGAAATCAGTAGATACACACACCCAGATCCTCAAACCGAATTGTTGTTTAACCCTTTGTTCATTGTAGACCAGTTGAACAAGTGTTGTTTTACCCAGCCCCCCCATCCCCCATATAGCATAAATAGGGAGATTGTCTGCATTATCGAGCAGGATGCTGACTAGTTCTTCTTTCTCCTTGCCTCTTCCGCAAATTTCTGATTCATTCACCGAAGACCAAGTCTGACGCTGAACAAAACTATCTGCTTGCATCTCCACACCCCCCTCTGTTAGGTGGAAATTTTGTCTCTCCTTGGCAATGGCATCTAGTTTTTCTCTAGCAATCTTCAATTTATGAGCCATCCTTTGTCGAAAAACTAGTGGATTATGACCAAAAGAAAAGAAGGATCTTACTCGGTTTTTGAGATCTCTTCGCTGCAGAAGCCACTGAGCTTCAATTGCAAACTCATCCAGTACATCATCAACAGCATAAGCTGCATCCTTGAGGTCGCTGAGCCACACCTTGATAGGCTCACTCTTCCACTGCTTCTCATCTGCATCTTGCAGCACAGCTTGAATGGTTCTGAACGTGCGCTTGAGATTTTCAAGCTCTGTCGTTAGGCCCCCAGCAATCCAAGCTCTTGAAGAATTGGGGAATTCAAGTTCCCATGATTGTACTCGCGAGAGCAGAAAGAATTGCATCAGCCATAGCTTGGTTTCGAATGGAAATGAATTGTATGTTGACAAGAAGACGTAGAAAAGCTGTAAGGATAACTAAAAGAAGGGGATGTGAGCAAGAAATAGTAAGTAAATATTGAGAAGACAGAGCAGTTTGAGATGAGAAACGGAAAAGGTGAAAGTGTTTGGTGATGGGCTTTACCTGTGCTATTCTGTGAATAAATTGATTAGGCTCCACACGGTGGAGCTTGACTAGCTATGGCTATAATAAAGCAATTGAAGATTCAGAGAAGGAACATGGCTGTGACAGGAAGACGAAATCTGTCAAATGATAATGCAAGATTGGTTATGGAAAAGAGAAGTGCAGAAGGACCAAATAATTGCTCACTCTCTGGAATAATCAAATATTAGTCTATCTTGGACATGAATAGGGAAAGGAAGAAAAGTTATTAATAGTTATTATATTTTCAAATATTTGTGATTTTAGAGTGGTGGTTCAATTTTTTCAAAATATTAAAGCATTGAAGTTTCTGAGAAGCAACACGCCTGTGATTTGAAGACAACATCTGTCAACTTGAATTTCCTTGTTGGTTACTAAACGTCTTCTTCCCGCGCTTGCCAACCCGCGTGGCTCTACACTCTTAAATTTTGAAGAATTACATTAGGCTCCACACGGTGCGGACTTGACCAGCCATGCCTGTATTAAAGCTATTGAAGTTTCTAAGAACCAACACGGTTGTGATTCGAAGACAACATTCCACCTTGATTTTTCTTTTCAATTGAAGTTTTTGCTTTCTCAAATAATTTATCTATGCAAAAGTCAAAATGTATTTTTATAAAGAATAATTACTTTCTCAAATAATTCTGATTATAAAACTTTAAATACCATTGAAAATGAATTCAACAAGAAAAACACAAACATGCCTAGTTGCTCATATGCTAACGTACTTATCCACTACTGTGCTAATTTGTGAAATATTTTTGTCTACTGCGTGTATAAAAAAACTCTCAAATTTCTCTTTGTTCTCTGTTGTACCATCAAACGAAAAATCCAAAGTGATAATGCAACATCCAAAAGTTTAGCCCACGATCCCTTGCGCTGATATGACCCTCTGTGCAGGGAAATATAACGAGCCTATGATTAAACTGACAGAGAAAGGAAGAAATTGCCTCAACACTATCTGCTTGAAACACTTCTATTCTATCCTTTTCTAACCATAATAAAATGGGTTTTATGAGGACTTCTCACAAATAACATGGTCCTGATTGAACTTCTAAACATAGATTAAGGATCAGAATCTGACGAGGGAAACTTGAAGTTGATATAATTCATAATTTAACAAATGAATCTAGCTAGTAACATAGTTGAGCCTTGAAAAAATTATTATACACACTAGTGTTTAAACGAGGAGTTTCTACAAGTAGATTATATGAATTTCTACAAATATAGGCACACCCAAACACATAAATTTACTTGGAGTCTCAATTTGTTTTATTATAGGCCAGAATTAACTATGATTTTGAGTATAATTTACTTTTCTTTTCTTTTTTTCCAAATGAGCATAGCAGTTTCAAAGTGCATCCATAGCAGTTAATTCTTAGAAATAATTATAAAAATATCTTATAGTTTAATTATGTTTTTATTTTACCTTTATATTTTTAAAAATTACACTTTATATGTTATGATTCATAAATTAATAAAAAAAATGTTTCAGCCAAAGCTTGTTTTCTAAGGCAAAGGAACTGGATGTTGACAAAGAAAGAAGTGGAAAAGTTTCAAGGATAGCTAAGAGCACGGGATGCGAGCAAGAAATGGCAAGTAATTATTGAGAAATGTAAAAGGTGAAAGTGTATGGTGATGGTAATTATACAATATTGTTATTTTCAAATATTATTTTTTAAAATAAATATTATTTGAAAATATATTAAAATAATATTTTATTATTATTTATTAAATTTTATTTTTGATATAGATATATTAAAACAATTTAAAAATATAAAAATATTAATTGAAATTAAAAGAAAAAAATTAATTTTTTTAAAAAGTGCGGTCCAACCACAATAACAAACATTATCTTCTCTTTTTTTTGTAACTCGGGGTGTCCGGGCCAGCTTGCGCGCACCACAACTAATCCCCGAGGTCCACTGAACATCTTGCAAGCCCAGTGAGCAGGTAAGACACCGCGGGGGTGACAGGGTACACAGAGAGGGTCGAACCCGGGACGTTCGCAAAGACAAGCCTTGCAGTTTACCACAGTAGCTATGCCCTCAAGTGTAAAAACAAACATTATCTTACTTATACTATAAATCTCTTTTTATTCACTATTAAAAAGAGACTTATACTATAAATCTCTTTTTAATAGTGAATAGGTAGGTGTTTTGCTCTACGTTGCGGGTTTGGTGAAGTTATTCCTAACATAATAAAAGATGTGCAGCCGATGATAACCCTAATCAATACAGGTTAACTTAACCAATATGTGACATAGAATATGAGATCGAGATTACCTTGAAGAAAAGAAAGTAAAAAAAAAAAAGCATAACAAAGCTCAAAGCCTAATAACCTATTGTCAAATGATAAAATTAAAAAAAAATCAAGTTTAAGAAAAAGTAACATCAAAAAACAAAACCGAGTCAACTTAGGTTAACTTGACCAACTTATCATCCATAATATGAGATCAGGATAAAAAAAATTATATATATTTTTAAAAGGACCTAGAATAAAAGACTAAAGTTAAATAAAAGAAACGTCAGAAAAAACCTAAGTTAACTTGACTAACCTCCACTCAGAATGACCCCACATAAAAAAAGTGAAAGAATCATAAAGCTCAAGGTCAATAATATAAAAAAAAAAATTCTTAAAAAAAATTTGAGAAAAAAACACATTGAGTCAACTCGAGTTAACTCGATTAACCTTCCGTCCAAGATATTAGATCGTGATAAACTCAAAAAAATAAAAGTTGAACAAATAACAAAGCTCAAGCTTCAATAACCCAAAGTCAAATGATAAAATTATAAAAAAATTAGTGAAGGATAAAAAAAAGACCTAACTTAAATTGGGCTAATATTCGAAAGCAATGATCTAGATAATGAGAATATGATTATCGTGCGGAATGGTAAACACAAATAAAAATCACGAAGTAAAATTTCCAATCATAATTTTTTTTTTTTTTAAAAAAACAAATAGTAATCAAAATATTAAGGATCAAATATGGTATAAAAACCAAATGAAAAAAAATAATTCGAGATTAAATTGAAAAAGACAAAATAAAATAAAAATAGCAATAAAAAGAATGGGAATCATTATTGATAAAGAAATTAAATGAAATAAAATGTTGAGGGTTAAAAAAAAATCAAGAAAATAATAAGAATACATAGATCAAAAGAATGAGGATCAAACTTGAATAAAAACAATTAAAGGGAATAAAATGATGAAGGAAAAAATAAAATAAAAACAAATAAAGAAAATAGTAAAACACAAAAAAAATAAAATCAAAAGAATGAGAACTAAATTGGATACAAAAACTAAATGAAACAAAATGTCTGATTTTTTTTTAAAAAAAGTTCAAAAAGTATTAAATGAAAAACAAATAGTAATCAAAAGAATGAGAATTAAAATTGATAGAAATAGAAACTAGAGGACACAATCAAATTTTGGAAGGACACATGAATTTTTAAGCTAAAAGAAAGAGAAGAGATAAGAAAATAATAATAAAAAAAGCTCATTGGAACCCAACTGCACCTTTACCGTGAACACACACCTCGCCAATGCAAAGAGGACAACGCTCCCCTCCAAACATTGTTGTAGATGACTGATTTTGGTCATCGAACGGCTCTGCATGCGCTAACACATGATTTGCACACGTCAACAGTTTTTTTTATAATATTTATTTTCCTAAAATTACAAAACAACCCCTGGCTCAACTTTAAAAAATTAAGAAAAATACAAAAACCCCCCTGGAACCATACTTATATTATTTTTATTAAGGAAAAATTCTGTCTCTTCACTATTCTTAAGAAATAATAATAATAAAAATACTTGAGTGATAAAAAGAAGATTCATCATCCTAAGTGAATTAAAAAAATAGTTTATCTATTCTTAAATAGTATTGACTGAGAAATTGATAACCAAGAAGGAATGAGATTAAAAAGAGTTACAAATATTATTTAAATGATCAATGACTATTATATAGAGAATAAACATGATTTAACATGGCAGATATACCCCATACTTTAATGTTAAATCAAAACATTATTAATGAAAGTATATTAATTACACTGAGAAATTGATCACTGGAAGGTTAAGTCAAACCACTAATGATTTTTTAAATATTTAGAAGATCAAGACACGTTGATAGACGATGCACATTGTATTCAAATATAAATTAATCAATTATTGAATTGATAATAAATTAAATTGTTTAATTTAATTAATTCTATTTAATTATAATTATAATTTATATTTGGGCCAACATATTAAGAACTTAATAGGTCATACATATTAAAAACTTTTAGGTAGAAATTAAACTGGGATGAGTACGGCTTGATTAAAATATATTTTAGAAGTTAACGACTAAAATATAATAAATACAAGTATTATATTTTTAGACCTAGAAAAATCAAATAAGTACTTGATTGAGTTAATTTCTAAATTTTTCTTGAATTAATATATGGATAGCAAGTTATGCATTTTATTTTTTTATTAGATTGTCAATTAAACATAAAAACTATATAAATACAAAATTAGAGATAACAATCTAAGTATAACAATTTCTCTTCTAATTAGGGATTTAAAAGATTTCTTACTGGTGGTTCGTGTAGATTACCGTTGGATGCTAGATAGTTGTATAATTTATAGTTTGTGATAACTCAACCTTTAAAGAATTATTTAAAGTTAAAGAAGATCATATCTTTAGGTAATAAATTCCTAAACAATTTTATATTTATCTAATGAGATACTAGAGACTTCTAAATAATTTTGTTTTATTGTTTTTATTGCCACGTGTATATTTTATTTGGAAAACTCAACAATAAACTCATTTCACCATGGAAAAAAAAAGTGTATGGACTAATTTGTTACCACTCGATTTTGTAATGCATAATTGATCAGTTGAAAAGTTGATTTTACCCGATTAGAAGAAACTTGCTAGTTTTTTTAGAATACTAAAAGTGTAAACGTTTCTTGCACCAGAGTGTTTTACTGCTAGCTTTTAATCGTTTTTCTTTTGGTAATGTAATTGTAAATAATGTGGTGGTTTTAATTATATTAAAATATTAAAACTGCAGTCCTCTAACTATATATTGATTGGGCTCTACACGGTGCAGACTCGACTAGCTATGCCTATATTAAAGCTATTGAAGTTTCAGAGAAGTAACATGGCTATGATTTGAAGACAACATTCATCAACTTGAATTAGCTTGTCGGTTAGTAAATGTCTTTGTCCCGCACTGGCCAATCCGCGTAGGCTTCACACGTTGTAGACTTGACAAATCAAGAAAAGATAAAAGACTGAAGAAAAGATAAGATTGTGGGTTTGCTTTTGTATACTCCCCAAAGTCAAGAACGTCCTCTAGGTGCCTCTCCATTAAGAAATTATGCAACCAAGAGGCAATGTACCCTTCACTTTTATATCCAAAGATCGCAAAAGATCTGATCAAAACTGTGGTGCATTTTTTTATGACTCTTTCGTTCTTCGTTTCATCCTATGCTTGGTTTCAAAACTGTGGTGCAAGTTTGCCCGTGTGAGATGTAGGAACTTCCCGGAGGAGGGGGGTTTCTAAGCGAGTTATTAGTAGGAGAATAAGGCTTGGTTTCATTGCTGTGTAGGAACTTCCCGGATTCCGGCTACAAGCCTATCTATCTACCTTTAACTTGTCCTTGTGGGTGTGAGCTGTGACTTCTGCTTGCAACATATGGATTGTGGTTTCAAATATCTCTTTGTTCATTGTTGTACAATCAAAAGAAAAACCCAAAGTGATAATGCAACATATGGATTGTTCTTTCAAATTTCTTGTACAATCAAAAGAAAAACCCAAAGTGATAATGCAACATCCAAAAGTTCAGCCCACGATCCCTTGAACTGTCATGGCCCTATGTACATAGAAATATAACTAGCCTATAATTAAAAGTATGTTTGGTATTGTAATAGCGATTGTGGTTATAGTTTGAAAAAAAAATATTTTATAAAAAGTATTTTTAATTGAGATTGATTTGAAAAAATATATGTTTAGTTAAAATTATGGTTGAAATTGAGGTTAAACAAAAAATAGTTTAATGTGTTTGGTTAAAAAAATACTTTTCAAATTGAGATTATATATATATATATATATATATATATTAATGGCTTTTAATTTAAATATTATAGATTTAACTACTGTTATTACATCATGAAATAAATAATATTAATATTAAATATTTTTTATTATTCTATTAAACTATATACAATTTCATACGAAATCTACCAAACAAGGACTATATTTTCCATGGTTTTTTAAGTATGCAACAACAAAAACTGAATTTTTTGTTATGTCATTAAACGATTTCCTTCTAATTTTTTGAATAAAACACATAAAAAAAATATAATTTTTTTTACTATGAACAGTGCCAAGTGAATAGCATTGTTCACTTGTAGTGAAAAGTGCCCAGGTGAATTGATTCACCTGGGCATTAGACGCAGCCGCGTGAGAAGCAGCCGAGAGCTGCTTTTCACAAACCAGTGTTTTTAACGGGTACCACGTATGCTGTAATTCGTGTTTTATTGTTACCAAACGTATTGTGTACACAGTTTGCTTTAAAAGCAGTTGCAGCTGCGTAAACAAATAACCCCTAAATTGACCCCGAAATGAAAAGCTTGGGCAAATGTACAACCCTGGAAAACTCATGAGAACTTACTTCAATCTCATAGATGAATTAAGATTCACACAAGTAGTTTAGAGGTGATTTTACTGGCAGGATGTCCATCCCCCAAAGTAAAATGAACACTACAAAAGAGCTACCGAACCTATCTAACTTCCATACAAAACCCAGCATTAACAAAGACAACAAGAATACAACAGATTATAGTGTTGAGAAAGCACGATATTTGCAAGGAAAATCTGTAAAATGCTCATTCAGCATAATGGACAGTCATACGAATCTTCCCCTGATGTAACCTCAGAATCTTCTTCCTCTTCATCATATTCAGCAATTCCTAATGGTTGCATTGCGATTCATCTTGGTCAGAGCAGCAGTCCTGCTAGCCATCTGTGATCAGCTGCCTATAGTGGGAGGAGCAGGCTGCACAGCAGTGGTTGGCGAGTCTTCTTAATCAGAAGAGTTTGTGCCTAGCCATCTTATAGAACGAGATGGTCTAGTTGATTGCGGCGGGGCTGGTGTTTGTGGCATTGCAGCAGGGCTATCAACATCAAAGTTGACATTGATTTCCAAAGTCCTTGCAATAGAAGACGGAAGTTAGCTAGGGAAAAGAAGAGGAAGAAGACTGAAAAATCAACACTACTTCTAAAACTAAATCGGTGATTATGCCCTATCAAGTATTAGCCACTAAATCAACTATTACATCCTGAAACTTTCTAGGGTCTATTGGAATAATAATTCAATTTGCCTAGAATCCTCAATATCTTATTTGTTAATTGATACCAGAAATATCGCATCGAGCACGGACGGATCATTGTAATTTAGTATATAAATACAATCTTGTATTAAAGACGCATATCTATCCATTTTTTTAAGAATTAAATAACAATGAACTAAGATGGAACAGGTGACACGTTGTGGTAACGAAATGGGTTTCAATAGAGTAATGGTCTCTATAGTGGCAATTATCTGTCAGCTGAATGGGGCTTCCATGCCTATACATATCTCAAGTAAATGAATGCAGACTCTTCTATTCGAAGGCTCAAAAAGAGTTGAGAGAGGCAGAGAGTAAGAGATTATTTAAAATCCTTGAAAAAATTATTAAACAAGACTAGTGGTTAACCATCAAACAGTCAGCAATGGATATGATTTGCTCAAGTTTGAAACAATCAATGAACGTGTTGACTGGAGACTTTCTACAAATACATAAACTACATTACCAATTACTTCCATCAACAACCACAATTAACAAACCAGAAACACACAAAAAAAAGAAGTTAATCTCGGAAAATTGTATAAAACCCACCTCAAATCCGATTTCTTGAACAAGTCAAATGAGTTTCTAATACATGAAAGTGAAATCAAATCGGTCTTTTTTACATTTCAGCCTGAAAACTAAACTATTACAGCGACCTAAAACCTAATTCCATCCATGCATATGAATGTGCATGAGAGATTGAGGGGAACATCGAGTGACCTTGGACAGATTTGGTGTGGAGAACTGGACGGCGGGAACTGAGACTAGGGGGGCCGTTGATGTTGAGGCTTGGCGCGAAATTAAGTTAGTTACATGGTGGTGGTGATAGTTGGGCTGGGCCGAGCAATTTTAAAAGGTAGAAAATGGAGCCACCATCAAAGCCTGTGGTCCTTTTCCATGGAAGGCCTTCTTCTATGGTAGATTTGACTAGGAATTTTATTTTATTTTATTATAGCCAGAATATATTTTATTTTAAGATTAAAGGGATTCAGAACTTGAATTTCCTTAACTTTAATTAGTTCACCACCTATCAATTGATGAACAACACTTTTTAAAATTTATTTTAAAAGCTTCAATTGAATATTTTTTAGTATTTTTTTATTATTTTGATTTTCTAATATAAAAAAATACTATTTTAATATATTTTTTAATAAAAAAATATTTTAAAAAGCATCCTCTATCATAATTTTAAACACTTTTAAAATCCTGAAACTAAATATCCTTTTCAATTAGGTTACTAAAGTGCCCAGCATTCTTTAATTGGGTTTACTATCTAAAATATACTCTCTTTTTTTTTAACAGAAATATTGTCCAAAATAACAAAGTTTTATTAAATAAAAATTGATATGGATGGATGTGTGACTCAAATGAGAGATGTCTACTGTCAGGGATGAAGTTTTTTCATATTATTTTTTATCCAATAGGAGTTCCATCACGTTTTACATTATAACCTTTTCTTAAATAAAAATAAAAAATAAAAAATAAAAAATAGCTTTTCTAAAATGAAATTCAGAATATATCCTCATTAAAACAGGGTAAAGCATGAAACTTACAGCTAGAACCTTTAGAGCATGGATAGGTAATGTGTGGCACACTAAAATCAGTTCCTATTACGAGCTTTGGATCGTGTGGCTGAAAAATATTAAAAAATAATATAAATAATATTTTAAAAAATTATTTAATGGTCTAAATTATTTTGTTTAAATAGTTATTTAATATTATATTAAAGCTTTGATACTTAAACAATCACGAGTTTGAATATTATTATTTTTATTTTTTATTATATTTAAAATTAATTAATCACATAAAATGTATACTAAAAAATGATATAAATCACATTTTAAAATTTTACATAACAATTTAAATTTTTAAATTAATATACATATAATATATAAATGAGTCATATTCTACAAGAAATAAGCAAGTCACCCGCTTTCATTGTGGGAAAGATCAAAATATATTTCCATGGAAATACAATAAGTTTAGCTCTTCTATCCGTTTGAATTTGATTGGTCTAGTGTGGTTTTGAGGTTTGAAAGATACTGTATATATCAGTGTATGTCTGTACTTGGTAGAATATTCAATTGTATATAGCGTTTTTAGTTGGGTGATCGTTAGGACTGCAGGTCCAGATTATGGCTGTATTTGCCCCATCTTGAAGTCAGAGCTTAGTTTTTGTTTTTCAAGCACATGCCATTGCACAATTTGGGTTTTGTGATACATACTTCTTGAATATAGTTTGTTAATTATAAATTAAGATGACTTGATGTTTCTTAATTATAAATTGAAGGTACATGAGAAAGAAAGAAAAAGCTGGTAAACTAACCAAGAATTAACTTGTGTAAATGCAAGAACTCACCTGATGTGTGTTGGCTTCATTACAAACTTCTTGAATAGAGTCCCTGCATATAAGATGACTTGATGTTTGTCCGTTATAGATCGAGGGCAGTTTTTTGGAAATATTTTTCTAAGCTACAATAGAAGAAAGACAAAGCTGTTAGACTAACTAAAGGTGATTGTGTAAATTTAAGAATTCACCTGATGTGCTGGGGATTTACTGAAACTGCATTCGTATAAAAGTTTTTCTTCGAAGTAAAGTTTTTCATTAGAAAAGAAATGCTCGGAATTTATGATTCGGAAGGAGCTTTTATGCAATCTGGAAAAAACATGTGCATATCTCTTGGAGCTTTCTATTTTGTTCAAGCGGAGTGGGAGCTTGGGAAGGGATGGAAGAGAATATTTTTGTGGGCACGGGTTCATTAATAAAAGTGTACAGAAATGTGATGCTCACATATGGAATGCATATGTATATTATACCTTAGCTTATTTTATGCGCTTACAAACTTTTTTATTTGAGTCCCACTGTTACTGAAATATGAAGTGGCATGCTGCATTCCATGTTTATATATGGTGGTGTTTCATCTGTAATTAAAGGTTTAGTTTTAGGTACTGTTAATTGTTATGTTTTTCTAGAATGTTTTAATGTTATACTGTTGCATTTAGGAATCATGAATTCATGATATTTTGTTAAATCATTTGAGTTGGTTATAGCTGATGGTGTGCTTTTTGATGTTTGCAATGTTTTTATACATGGTTGGCTGTGTTTGTGCAGTGAATCTGAAATGGTTCTTGATTTGTCAATAAAGTCTAAAAAATGCATATATATTCGGGTTAGGGTTAGGTCAATACTCATTGATTTTCAATTAAATATACATTCGGGTTAGGTTAATATCATCGATTTTAAATTAAATTATCATCTTTATATACGAGTTCTTAAAACATGCTTGAATTAAATATATATTCGGGTTAGCTGATCAGCCGCTTTCCAATCTTCTTGATATCAGAGAATGAACTGTCCCACACCATCTAGAGAGAGAGTAAGCAAGAGAGAGTGGATTTTTATGTATTTTTGAAGAATGAAATTACCTCATCATTTTACACTGTTATTAGAAGTCTAACTGGAAGACTAACCTGAAATTAAGAGGTTTAAATTACTAAATTATCTGTTCAATTCATTGATCACGCGCGAGACCAACTGTTTTAATTAATATGTCCCCTTTTTTTTTTTTTTTTTTTTGTGCACGGGTCTTTAATTTATAGAAAAATCATGGAAGACTAATGTATAAAAAAAATCATGAGGTGCCGCAAACATGACACTAAAATAAGAATGTGCGAGCAACAGGTACTGATTTACTATGCAGAAATGAAACCATAAATTAACTTAACGATGTAAAACTTGAGAGGCAGAGAAATTGAATCTGCTGGAGTAATATTATCATTGATCTCTTCATGTATATTTATACAAGCAGGATTTCAGACTTTCCTTTCTATTAGGATTCAATTACTACATTGTAGGTTATCTTTAGGCATTACAATAGGAAAGTAAAAATATAATTGAGATCAATTATTCATGAAGCAACCTCAGCCAATAACCATAAGAGAACACAGATATGTGTGTGTATCTAAAATATTGAATTGAAAGAGAGCTTACTACTGCTATAGGAGAAATTACCTTCATTTTTAGTATATTATAATCTCAGGGATATGAGCTATCTTAGGCCAGTCCTCTCCTCTCCCTCTCTTACACCTCTTCTCTAATTTTGGACAATTTTCAATTATCAATGAGCTGAGGTTGCTGAGACTCTGCACCCCATCTGGTAAAGACACCAAATTAGGGCAACCCCCAATCGTCAAGCGTGCAAGAGACGTGAGATGTCCAATTTGATTTGGCAAAGAAGCTAATCTCTTGCAGTTCAGTATATGTAGAGATCGGAGAGAAGTGAGATGTTTGATATTCTCTGGCAATGAATTCAGCTCTAGACATCCATGAAGCAACAAATCCTCAAGTGCCGTCAAATGTTGCACTCCCTCAGATAGAGATGTGAATTTATCACAATTTCTAATAAATAACTTACGAAGAGAAGATAAGCCACATAACCCATTCATTGACAAAGAATTTAATCTTCCACAATCATGTATGTCTAAAACCTCCAAGGAATTGAGGTTACGAAGACCTTCCTCTGGCAAGCTTTTAAGCTTATAACACCACTGAATCTTCAAGCTTTTAAGAGCAGTAAGGTTATCTAATACCCAATTTGACAAAGACTTCAGATCTGGCATCCCATCAATTTCTAAGCTTTCAAGAAGGGTATGATTTTGCAAAAACCCATCAGGAAGCTCCCTCACTTTTGGAATCTGTCCTGTATAAAGGGAGGTGATAGAAGTGAGATTCCTAACTGACATGAGCCACGAAGCATTCACTCCCTCGATGTGTAATGTTTTGACGGAGGGTATAATTGGTATCTCGTTCAACACAGGGCAATAAGCTATCTTCAGTTCTCGAAGGCAAGGAAAAGTACATGCAGCCCATTCCTTTAATCCCTCCATGCACTCAAAAGTCAGCGTCTCCAAAGATGGGAATGGATTTTCCCCATCTCCATATACAATGCTGTCAATACTCTTCACACCAACCAATCCCCATAATTTAAGACTTTTGAGGAACTGGAGGTTCCCCAATGATGGAAGTTGATCACAGTTGGCACATGCTGATAGCTCCATCTCTACCAGATTTGGTAGCGTCATGTTCAAGTTCATCATCCAATTAGGAAATCTTGAACCTCTGTATCCCAATATCCTCAACCTCTTCAATTTTGAAGGAGGTTGAAGCCCATCAAGGACCTCCTCGCTATTTTTCTGAATAACACTCTTTCTTCGTTGTGATGGCGGAAATGACCGAGAGTCAAAAGGGTAAGATCCATTCTCATGCCAAGATAAAGTCAGTGATAAAAGAGCTAGCTGTCTTCAACTTCAAATTGGCACTTTTGGCATCTTTTAAATTCTTAACATTCACAAGATCTACGATTCTCAGTTCACCAGCGAGATTATTCAGCCTTTCCAGCTCACTTATGCGACGACCTTTCTCCCCACCCGCAATGAACAGGGTAAGTTTTCGCAGGCATATCAATTGCCCCATTCCAGCAGGCATAAATCGAAGTGAACCACAATCCGTGATGTCAAGATAGACAAGATTTTTCATGTGCTTCATACCTTTTGGTAATTGGATGAGTTTTCTGCAACCTCTCAGATCTAGTGTTTGGAGGTTTTGGAGAGAGGTTGTACTTTCAGGCAGTGTTTTGAACCAGGAGCCTGACACATCTAGATACCTTAGATGTTTCAAATCACAAACTGACTTTGGCAATTTCTTGGCCCAGACATTTCTTAAACTCAGTGCTCGATGTTTTCGACCAGGAATCTGTCCCCATCCTTTCGAAAGATGATCATTCCTCAAAAGAAATGAGCGAAGTGATAGAACCTTGAGAACTTCAGAAGACGAAGCTACTGATTTGTTATAAAAAGCTACATGCAGTTTTAGGAATTTCCACCTCCCTATCGCCTTCTGTTCTCATATAGCATTCTTGTATTGCAATGGATTGTGCGAGATCATGCATAAGATCATGCATTTTACATGTTACGTTGCCGAATCCATCATCATGGACCTCTTGCAGAAATGTCCTTCCCACTAGTTCATTGAATATCCCAAGACCCATAATGTGCAGATCGATTTCATTTCTGCACGAAATAAAGCCATTTGCCATCCATAAAGCAATCAGCTCCTCCCTCATCATCACCTGATCTTTTGGAAATATAGCGCAAAACGCAAAGCATTGCTTCAAATGTGGTGATAGATTAGTGTAACTCAACCTCAAAGCAGGTAAGATCTGGCTTGCTTCTTCTCTTAGATCCCAAATCTCACTTTCTTTTACTTTTTTCCATTCATCTTCACTTTCTTTTCGCCGCATTAGGTTCCCGAGTGCCTTTATAGCTAAAGGAACACCACCACACTTCTTCACTATTGATACTCCAATGGCTTCCAGGTGTGCCCACTCCTCTGTCCTTCTCATCCCAAATGCAAGCCGTTGAAACAAATGCCAGGAATCTTCTTGAGACAATACCCCCATGGGCTGGACTAAAGCTGTTGCCATTCTACGAGCAACCGGCTCATCACGCGTAGTTACTATTACAGCACTACCTTTAGCTCCACACCTTAATACCTCCTTCAATTGACTCCACCAATCAGTGTAATCTTCCCACACATCATCCAGCACAAGCAAAAACTTCTTTCCAGTTAACTTTTGTAGGAGGCGTTGTAGCAAGGGATCCAATTCTTGAAGATCACAAGGGGCACCGTCAATAGGCTCCATGATGGCTCTTGTTAATCTTCTTAAGTCAAAATCAGTAGACACGCACACCCAGATTCTCAAACCGAATTGTTGTATAACCCTTTCTTCATTGTAGACCAATTGAGCAAGTGTTGTTTTCCCGAGTCCCCCCATTCCCCATATAGCATAAATAGGGAGATCGTCGTCATTAGAGAGCAGGATGTTGAGTAGTTCCTCTTTCTCCTTCCGTCTTTCACAAATTTCTGACTCATTCACGAGTGAGTTGGTAAGCCTCCAATCATAGATATCAGCTGCTATATCTCCAGCTCTTGGTGTTAAATCAAACATGTTTTTCTTATTGGCGATGGCATCCAATTTTGCTCTCACATTTTTCAATTTATGCCCCTTTTTCAATCGAAAAAGGAGTGGACCGTGACCAGGAGTAAAGAAGGATCTCAGTCGGTTTTTGGCATCTCTTTGCAGCCGATGCCTTTGAGCTTCAATTTCAAACTCATCCAGCACATCATCAACATCATAAGTTGCATCCTTGAGGAGTCTTAGCCAAATCTCTAAAGCCTTGCTCTTCCATTGCTTCTCCTCTGCGTCCTGGAGCACAGCTTGAACCATTGCGAGGGTGCTTGCGAGATGCTCAAGCTCGGTGTCTAGGCCCCGAGCAAACCTAACCTCTTTGAGAACCAGCAACCTCAACTTCTCCAAGATTGCACTCGCTACAGCAGAAACAACTGCGTCAGCCATAGCTTGTTTCGGAGGGAAAGGAATTGGATGTTGAGAAGTAGAAGTAGAGAAGGTGCACGGAAACTAAAAGCGGGGAGGTGAGCACGAAATGGGAAGTAAATACTGAGAAGAAAGAGCGGTATGAGATGAGAAATGGAAAGGATGAAAGTGTTTGGTGATGGGATTTTACTTCTGCTATCGATCTCTTTTTATTACTGATTTTAGTGGAAACGTAATACATCAATTATATTTTAAATTATTTTATATGTTGGTATTAAAAATAATTTTTTAAAAATAAAAAATATATATTATTTTAATATATTTATATAAAAATAAAAAATAATAACGACACCACTCCAATAAATGTGGTGGTTCAATTTTATCAAAATATTAAAACTGCAGTCTCTTTAACTATACTGATTAGGCTCCACACGGTGCAGACTTGATTAGCCATGCCTGTCTCTGTCTGTATTAAAGCATTGAAGTTTCTGAGAAGCAACTCGCCTGTGATTTGAAGACAACATTCGTCAACTTGATTTTTCTTTTCTATTGAAGTTTTTGCTTTCTTAAATAACTTATCTATGCAAAAGTCAAAATGTATTTGAAAGAAATAAAAATAATATAATAGTTAAAAAAACAGATGATATGGTACAAAAAAAAAATAGGAGAGAGAAGATATAAAAGAAAAGAATGAATCAAAACTCTGATGATTAAACATTAAAAATTCATATATATATATATATATATATATATATATATATCTTTATTTTTTTACCATAATTTAACAAAATATAGGCTACGTACCTTACCGGTTATAATTCTATGAGAGTAACATGGTCCTGCTTGAACTTCTAAGTACGGATTTAAGGATCAAAATCTGACGAGGGAAACTTGAAGTTGATATAATTCATAATTTAACAAATGAATCTAGTAACATAGTTGAGCCTTGAAAAGATTATTAAACAGACTAGTGTTTAAACGAGGAATTTCCACAACTAGATTATAGGAATTTCTACAAATAAAGGCACACCCTAACACGTAAATTTACCTGGAATCTCAAGTTGTTTTATTATAGGCCAAAATTAACTATGATTTCGAGTATAATTTACTTTTCTTTTCTCTTTTAAACAAATGAGCATAGCAGTTTATAAGTGGATCCATGCTATGATACCGGTAGCATTCCAAGTTAATTTTTAGAAATAATTATAAAAATCTCTTATAGTTTAATTATGTTTTTATTTAACTTTTTATATTTTTAAAAGTTACACATTATATCTTATAATTCATAAATTAATAAAAACTGTATCACCCATAGCTTGTTTTTCTAAGGGAAAGGAATTGGATGTTGACAAAGGAAGAAGTGGAAAAGCTTTAAGGATACTAAAAGCACGGGATGCGAGCAAGAAATGGCAAGTAATTATTGAGAAATGGTAAAAGTGAAGGTGTTTGGTGATGGTAATTATATCATGTTTGTTGTTTGTTGTTGTGGTAGTGATTATTTTTTAAAAATATATTAAAATAATATATTTTTTTATTTTTTAAAATTTATTTTTGATATCAACATATTAAAACGATCTAAAAACATAAAAATAAAATCAATTCAAAGAAAAACAATAAATTTTAAAATTTTTAAAAGTGTGGTTCAACCACAAAAACAAACATTGTCTTCTGCTATAAATCTCTTTTTAATAGTGACCAGGTAGGTGTTTTGCACTACCTTGCCGGTTATATTAAGTTTTTCCTAACATAATAAAAGATATAGAGGCAACAATAACCCCAATCAATACAGGTTAACTTAACCAATACGTGATGTTGTAACCCATTTTTGGGTCCCCATAAAAAATAAAATAAATAGCCAAAAGAGGTTAGAAAAAATAACAGGAGGCAGAAGCGCTCAAAAATGATCAGAAAATTGGTCAAGGAATTTAAAAAGGCAAAGGCGGATTTTTTGACAATATATTCTTGAAGGATGAGAGCCCTATTGAGAAGGAAAATTTGAATTTTGAGGAGAAAAGCCCAAATTTGGATGTTTATGGACTTAATTGGATTTTTATTTGAATTTATAGGGGATTTGATTGCAAGAAAAATTGATTTTTAAGTCAATTTGGGTTTTAATTAGAAGAAATTAAAGTTCTGGGGCCATATTATAATTTTTAGGAATTTATTGGGTCAAATCAGGGGCTTAATTGCATAAATATTGACGTTTAATGGCCAATTAGGGACTTAATTGTGAAAATTCGAAACCAGGGACCAATTTGAAAAAGGCGCAAAGATAGAGGGGGCTGTTTGGAATTGATTCAGGGGGCTTAATTGAAGAAATTAGAAGTTTATTGATCAATTGAGGGCTAAATTGCATAAATCAGAGGCCAAGGACCAAAGTGAAAAACGCGGCCAACTATGGGGACGGACCGAAATTGGCAGGGACGAAATTGAATTGAACAAAGATGATTAATGACTGATTCAAAAACAAATGTTCTGGCGCCTTTTTTTTAAATGAAACGGCGCGTTTTCTCCAAAACGACGCCGTTTCATACATAAAAAAAAAAAAAGAGAAGACCGAACGGTGCCGTTTTGAACGACACTGTTCACCTTTCTTCTTCCCCCGAACATACAGCGGGGAAGAAGGAAAAGTTTGCATTGTTTACATTTTTTTGTAGGTCCCTCGACCAACCAAGGCCCCACGCCGGTGGGTCACCGACAGAAGACACTGGTTGACCACCCGCCGCACTGCCGAAACCGAGGGAGGTCCGCCTGAACAGCCGCTCCTCGACCCGCTCCTCGACCCGCTCCTTGGCTCCACGGTGAAGCCACGCCCCCTGGCTCTATAAATAGAGAACATAATAAGAGAAACAGGGATGAAAAAAGAAAAAGAAAAAGGAGAGGAACCCGAAGAGAACCAAAAAACGAAGAGAGAGAGGAAGAGAGAGAAACACCCAACCGAGGAGAGAGAGCCACCGAAAACCCCAAAAAAAGCAAGAGAAGAGTGAAAGTTTAATGCTGGGAGGGAATTTAGAAAACAAAACGAAGAAAACGAACCGAGAGGGCGTCGCCGGATTGTTTGGAAATCACCGTGAGGAGTCGCTGTCCGTGAGCTAGGACGCTGCCACCGCCAGCAAGCCACCGTCTCCGCCGCCCCAGGTACGCTTTCTTTCCCCCCTGTATTTTTTTTCGAAACCTGCATCAGTTTTGCCTCCTGCATGCAGAGTCGTTCTGCATGCAGGAGGCGGGGGGGGGAAAATAATTCCCCCCCGTGCTCTTTTTTTTTTTCCCTTCTCTAGGCCAGATGGTGTCTGGCCCAAAACTATGCGGGACGGGCCAGAGGGATTCTGGCCCAATCGGCGGTCTGGGCTGGGTCCGGCCCAGACCGAGGTTAATTAGTTCTTGGGCCGAGATCGGCCCAATCCCTTTTGGGCCGAGTTCCCAACGACTTTTAAGGCTGGTCCGGCCCAGTTTAGTTGGCCGGCCCAGCCCCTTAATATTAATATATTTATTAATTATATTATATTATATTATTATATTATTTATGCATGTATATTATATATATTTTAAAAAATAAAAAAAAAATCAAAAAAAAAATTGTTTTCTTTTCATATATATATTTTTTATACATTGGTTTGTAATACTGTGGAGATACAAATTCAGTGTTTAAAATACCCGGTTTTCGTCAAGACATCCAGATTTTCAAAGATAAAAATTCTTTTGCTTTCAAAAATTCTAAAAAATATTGTGGATTTTTCCGCACATTTTTTTATGATTTAATTGTTTGTATTTTTATGTGGAGATACAAATTCAGTATTAAAATACCGTTTTCGTCAAAAAAAAAATATTTAAAAAAAAAAATTTTTCTTGCGTGTTGCATACGGCCAATACTCTAACATGTTTTGAATTTCTTTTTAAAAAAAATATATTGGAAGCTTCGAAAGTGTGTTTTCGCATAGATTTCTTAAACACAAATTATTTTCTTGCATTTCTGGATTTTACAACGTGTTTGTAAAATTCCAAAGGGTATTGGCCAATATTCAAAAACTATAAAAATCTTATTTTGGGAGGAATTTATTTATTATTTACCGCTAATGTTTGGATAAAGAAATCCTTAAAAGGATGAATATCCAAAATATTATTGGGAGTAATAAATCCGCACACATTCTTGAAAGAAGCCTTGATTATAATCGAGGACATTTCAAAATTTAATTTTTTTTCTCCACGATTTATGAGTCGCAAACTTTTGAAATACTAAGGGAAAAATGAGCTTTCAAAGCACATGGAATCTCCTTAGATTTCTATCCAAAATCAATTGACGAGCCTAGAAAATACCAACACCATAGCATTATAGAGCAAACCAAACACCAAGCAGCTTACCTTAGGTAGGGCGTACTAGGGGTGCTAATACCTTCCCTTTACGCAACCAGTCCCTTGCCTTAGAATCTCTGAAAGACCAGTTAGGGTTCCTAGTGACCAAAATACTAGGTGGCGACTCCAAAGAACCAAATCAGCAAAAAAACAAAACGAAAGTCGCCAGTCGAACGCCAAATTTTTTATTTTTTTTGGGGTGCGACAGGATGGCGACTCCACTGGGGACCCTTGGACTAAGCTTGATTTGTTTGTTTGTTTATGTTATGTGTTATTGGTTTTTGTTTTCTTATGATGCTTTGTTTAAAAGCTTTAGCATATATCTTTACATTCTATCATACATGGCATAGTCATGCATCACTTTATTATTGTTATTATGTTTTGGAGTGCACACACATGTAACTTTAAGTTTAAGTGGGGGACTAGCAGCTTGCCTTATGACTTGAGTCAAGGTTTAAGTTTGTGTAAACCCCAACTCTTTGCTGAGTGTTTAGACTGATTGTGATTGGTACACGTACCATCCCACTATCTGCTAGACCTCCATATCGCCTTTACGAAGGCTGATCACTGGAACAGCAAGAGACCCTCTTTTAGAGACCCAATAGTAAACCTACCCTATGTCTCACGTAGAGAAATTAGAACCTATCCTTAGGGTGTATGTTCCAACATATCTTTTGCATCCAAACAAAGTCTAAACCCCAATGCATTTTGAATTGCAGGACTTGTGAACGAAATGGCCATCATCACTAAATCTTCCATCTTAGAATATGGAAAAAATTCTGAACTGTCACAATTGACTGAAGGAGACTGCCTTAGAAGCGATGCTAAGAAGATGTCACCAATCAAGAACCTGAATTGCGTATTGAATGAGGTGAACAAGTTAACGACTCATTTTCAGAATGTGGATAAAGATGCATTTTTTAGGAAATACGGACGTTTGATGGAAATTGCAAAGGTAGAAGTTTTAAGCCCAGCTGTGCGAGCTTTAGTTCATTTTTGGGATCCAGACTACCGATGTTTTTCCTTTGGAAGCATAGACTTGTGCCCCACGGTTGAGGAATATGGATTGTTGACCGAGTTTCCCAACGACCTGTATCGGATTTATTCTCCTTTAAGATCCGACAAGATCATCCCTGAACTGTCAAAGCTGCTCAGAATCTCCAACTTGGAAAAGTTTCAAAAGAATGGTACCGGTTTGAAATGGAGGATGTTAGAATTGGAAAAGAAGTCAGGAGTAGAAAAAGAGAGATTGATTGCCCTAGGTATATTTGGCCTTGTGTTGTTCCCAAGTCAGATTGGTTTAGTGAGTTTGGAGGCCGCTGCTGCTTATGTGGAGTATGAGAATACACGAATCAATCCAGTGGCTGCTATTTTAGCCGAAACAATTTTGACACTTAACCATTGTAGGAGGGCCGGAAAAGGAGCAATGAGATGCTGCACGCAACTGTTGTATATTTGGATGGTTAGCCATATCGAGACAAAGAAACCTGTCTTCAATAATTTTTGGTGGTTCACCCAAAAACCCCTCAAGTTAGTAGAAGAAGAAGAATGGGGAGATCTAGACAACCAGGGTTGGGTTGATAAATTAGAAGGTTTACCTAATAGCGAGTTTAAGTGGAGGGCCCCATGGGTAACGTCAGTGAAGGTCCTAATGAGTTGTGGACAAAGGCGTTGGGTACCATTGGTGGGGATCACGGGTTATGTGAGTTATGCTCCTGCCTTAGTGGTAAGACAACTTGGGGGCATGCAGTTCGTTCCCAGGACTATGGGAATTGCTCAATTCTCTGGTTTGTTCAAAGATCCCATGGCAGAAGAGGTTTTGGAGATCATCAAGCAAGATTGGAAGCATCTAGTGTTGGTGGAGATAGAAGGGTTAAGAGATCCAAGTGTGAGCGAAGGATATGTAAAATGGAGAGACTCAGCACTTCAGCCACCCTCGCGTAGAAGCTAAATCTCCTCAAGATGTAGCGGAGCCTATTAAGAGAAAAAGGGTGAACATTGAAGATGATTCAGCTGCTTCAGCCATGCCTTGTGTAGAAGTCAAATCTTCTCCAACTGAAGAGGAGCCTATCAAGAGAAAGAGAGTTAGTAATGAAGAAGACTTGAGAAGGCAAGTGGAAACTACGAATAGAATTGAGCAAGAGCAGAAAAGACAAAGCAATGTTGGAAGAAATGATGCTAGAACAGGATAAAATGAGAACATTTCTAGATGAGCAAATACAGTCTAGAGATGAGAAAATAACAAAGCTGGAGTTAAAGTTGGTTGAGGAGAAGATTGCTAAGGAAGGAAGTGAGAAGGAGCTTAAAGGGATGAGTTTGGATTGGATGCAAAGTTGCTCTGAACTTCAAGCAATGGAGATGGACTTTAGCGATTGCCAAGAAAGTGCAGAATATTACCAAGAAAAATTTGGCAAGTGCAATTCGAGCTGATGGATAGGATTAGGAAGTATGAGGATTTGAATAAGAAATATATGGAGTTGGAAAGCGAAAAGGGAGGATTCGAGGATGTTAAAGCAGAGTTAGCAGTCAAGAAGAATGAGATAAAAGTCATGAGGATAAAGCTTGACAAAGAACGAAAAGTGAAGTATTTAGATGAAAAGCTAGTAGCAATGGAGAAGCACAAAGATCAAATCGACGCCAACAACACTGCTTTAAACAGAACCAACATGTTGCTCATAGAAAAAATGACCAAAACAGATGAGCAAATGGACGAAGCTGCTGCACATGCTCGAATGGTCAGAATCAATTCGCGGAATGTGGGGGAGACATCATTCGCTATCGCCGAAGCCTAGCTGAAACCGATGCCTTTCTAGGGAAGATTGAGAACCGCGGTTTTGCTTTCTTACCTTTGGCAAAGAGTTTAGGGAGGAAAGGGATTAGCATGTTGTATTTCTTTTATTTCTAAATGTATTTTTATCCAAGCATTAATGAAAAGGGCGTTGACCCATCTTCTTATGCAAAAATCTGTCTCTTGGTGAACATGATTCAAGCAAACGACTCGAAAGGCAGAACTCCTATCAAAGCAATGTGACAAGAGAAGGCTTATAATGTGATGGTTGTTATTCGTTCACAAAAAGGATGCATCCATACCCAATAAAGCATGCATTTTTCGATCATGCATCCATCACAATCATACATTTTCTCATACATCTATGCATGCATCTGCAGATTAAGAAACATAGGTCCCCCTCCTAGAATCCACAACACTCGACAAAGAGCAAGAATGGAAAACGAAGGAAGGTCACAACCAGAATCTCAGTACCAAAGAGAACTCGAAGGAGTTCGGAATGATGTGGCGCACTTAACAAGTATGTTAGAGCAATTATTAAGAGCCAGAGATGGAGAGGGAACATCTACTCAACCTAATGAAGCACCAGCAGCAGCTCAAATTCCTGTCGCACCTATAAACATAGGGGCAAATACACCAACTAAGCAGAGTCCTGCTCGGCCCATCCAAATCCCTATTACAATGGATTTAACAAACGAAGATCCACATGACTTTAAATTCTCTAATCATGAAGGAGATGATAAGTGGACTGCCCTAGAAGAGAGGCTAAGGGCAATTGAAGGAAATGATTTGTTTGACCCAATTAGGGCCGCTGAGGTATGTTTAGTACCTAATATTGTCATTCCAAAGAAGTTCAGAGTGCCGGAGTTTGTTAAGTATACTGGGATGGAATGCCCGAAGACCCATCTCCGCTCCTACTATAACAAAATGGCAGAGGTTATCCACGACGAAAAATGTTAATTTACTTCTTCCAGGATAGCCTGACCGGATCAGCCCTCAGTTGGTATATGAGGTTAGACAATATTAGGATCAGGAAGTGGACAGACTTGGCGGACGCTTTCTTAAAGCAATACAAGTTTAATCTAGAGATTGCTCCTGATAGGACCAGTCTGATTAGCATGGAGAAAGGAAGTCAAGAGTCCGTGAGGGCTTATGCTCAAAGGTGGCGAGACCAAGCTATCAATGTGCAACCTCCGCTGATAGAGACAGAAATGGTGACTTTGTTTGCCAATACTTTCAGGGCTCCATACTATGAACACCTTATGGGTAGTTCAGCACAACATTTCTATGATGTCGTGCGGATCGCCGAGAGGATTGAACAAGGGATCCGAAGTGGGAGAATTGCAGAACCTCTAGAGAAGAGAGGTTTCATTGGAAGGAAGAAAGAAATTGAGGTGAACAACCTAGAAAGGAGAAGAAAAAACTATCAAATACCTACCCCCGAGTCACTAGTATTAACTTTTCCAAACCCCCCACTCCAAACAAATTCCCAGCAAATAACCAACAATTACCAAAGAAAGGATAAGCAACCATCAGAAGAACAACTACCTTTACCAATAACCTTAAAAGAGTTGTATGCCAAGCTGTTGAGTATTGGGCAGATAGCTCCCCTACCCATACCACCTATGCAACCACCTTTCCCTGCCTGGTACAACCCCGAGGTAACTTGTGAATACCATGCTGGTCACGCAGGCCATAGCATTGAGTCTTGCTTTGCTTTTAAAAGAAAGGTGTTGCAACTGATCAAAGTGGGATGGGTCACTTTTGAGGATTCGCCTAATCAGAATTCAAACCCTTTACCTAAACATGTTGATGGTAGGGGAGGAGTGAATACCATGGAGATTGGTAGCAAAAAGAGGGTGTTGAAAGTGACCATGGCCAAGCTATACTTGATGTTGGTACAGTCTGGACATTTGGAAGAAACGACTGAGTACTGCACAGGGGAAAGTAACTTTTGCCCTTTCCATAAAAAGGAAGGGCATCACATTGATGAATGCATTGAATTTCATCAAAAAGTTGCAAGAATGCTAACTCTAGGAGAGTTGAGGATTGAGGACGTAAGTGACAATGAAGAGGTAGAGATGATAGAGAAATGTAGAATCCAATCAACAGCTAATGGTCGCTCAAAACTGGTATTAACTAGGCCCTCATATGCAAGCAAAGTAAACTATGGAGCGATGCCTGGAGATTATGGTTATACCTCGAATATTGAAGCTCCTTTGCCGCTGTTCCGAACGGAGATAAGTGGGCTAACTCGGAGTGGTCGTTGTTTCACACCTGAAGAACTAGAAAGACAAAGAAAGGCTAAAGGCAAGGAGGTGCTGGACCTCGATAAAGAGTTTGAGGTGAATAAACCTGTGACTGAGGAAGAAACAAATGAGTTCCTGAAATTGATGAAGCATAGTGAGTACAGTATAGTGGATCAGTTGAAGAAAACCCCTGCTAAGATCTCCATCATGTCATTAATACTCAGCTCCGAGCCACATCGTAATGCTTTGCAAAAAGTACTGAATGAGGCCTATGTGCCCCAAGATATTGAGCAAAAGACTATGGAGCATCTAGTAGGGAGGATCCATGCTGCCAATTACTTGTATTTCACGGAAGATGAACTTGATGCTGAAGGAACTGGACATAACAAGCCCTTGTATGTCACGGTCCGATGCAAGGATTGTCTCGTCGGCAAGGTTCTCATTGATAACGGCTCGGCCCTTAATGTGTTACCAAGGCATATGCTGTGTCATAACCCAATTCTGGGTTATTCCCTAAAAATCAATTTCTTTCTTCAAAATAAAAATCAAAAAATAAAATAAAGGCTGGCAACGTGGAGAGAGCAGACTGGGAAATAAAGCTGCAATTTTTAGAGGAATTTCAAGGCCTAATTGTACCCTATTATGCCCAAGAATAGAAAAATGCAAATTCGAAGGTAAAATTAAACGATTATTGGACGAATTTGCATAAAAATTAAGTCCAATGACATAATTAAATTTTTAATGGGCCAATTTGATTTAATCATGGGCCAAATTAAATTTTAATTATGTTTAAGAATTAATTTAGGTCTAATTGAAGGATTTAATTAAGTGCAAGGACTTAATTATACTTTAAGTGGGTCAAATTAATTTTATTTGGGGCTTAATTGGTGAAAAATTAAATTTGGGAGCCTGATTTAGGCTTAATTAAGAAGATTGGAATTTTAAGAGACCAAATTTAATTTTTACCAAGTGAATTGATTGAAATTAGGGGCCAAAATTGCATTAAATCAAAGGTTTATGGTCAATTAGGGGTTCCATTGAACTAATTTGAAAGAACGCGGACTAAATTGAAAAACGAAAAAAAAAAAAAAAAAAAACAAATCTGGTTACTGTTCACCTTCTTCCCCGCAAAGCTGCCCGAGTGGCAGACTTCCAGGCGAATTTTCTACCTCGTTTGTTCCCAAATCCGACAAAGCGTGCACCACCATGTCCACCTGCAATCCCTCTATCTCGTAGAGTGGTCCGGTCGGGTCGAACAACTCGAAAACGGCTCCGTTTATTGGCCCAAAGTGGCACCCTCGGGCAGTCTGCAGCCTTGGATTGCCAATTTTTGCAGTTCGAGGTGCACACTTTGAACCAACGGCTTGGATTCCTCAAGTCGAATCAAGGGCTGAGACTTTTTCCCTGTTGAAGACAAGATTACCCTCTTTCCATCCCTATAAATAGGAGCCAATTTCGTGCTTAGAGGGAGGAGAAAAGCGGGTCCAAAGTAAGCCAAAAAACCAGCCTTCCTCCCTTTTCCTGCTGCAGATTTTCTTTCTTTTTTTTCCTCTTCCAGCTGCAGCCGCTCCAGCTAACTCCACCGCCGTTTCCACCACCAGCTTCAGGTCCTCCTCCTCCAGCCAGCCATCGCCGCCACGCCAGGTGGTCCGCTCACCTTCCTCTTCTTCTTCGGCGTCACTGTTCATGCCGTCACTGTTCACTGTTCATGCCTTTTAGTTTTTTATTCGTTTTTCTTTTTTATTTTCAAAAAATATTAAAAAAAATCATTTAAAAATTGTGGTTTTCTCAAATATTTTTCCACCAAGTTTGCTTAATATTGGTTGTATACTTACATTGTAAGATATAAGTCCGGTATTAAAATACCCGGCTTTTTCGAAATATTTTTTAAAAAAATATTTTATTGCATACGGCCAAGTCCTAAAAATTTCCAAGCAGTTTTTTTCGAAAAATTGCTCTTTCTCACGTTTTGAAAAAATCCAAAACAATAGATATCATAACTAGTTTATGATATCCATTAGTTTGGCCAAAATATCAAAACCTTTTTCCCAATCTTTTTTTTTTAGGATCTAGATGTAGACTTTAATATTTGAAAGGTGTAAAATTACATGATAAAGTACACCCTCAAATATTAAAGATACAAGGTGTAAATAAATTAAGACTTTAGAATGGTTAGGATTTAACCGAATAAGGTAGAGACTTCCTCATGAGGGGAGATCTGCCTTGAAACCTTAGAAAGACCAACGAATAGAAATTCGACCTAGAAAAACAATCAAACAACAATGCAGCTTACCTTAGGTAGGGTGCACTGGGGGTGATGCGTCTTCCCCTTGCACAACCAGTCCCTTACTCAGACTCTCGCAGATCTTAGGTTCCTAGTGACCATAATACTAGGTGGCGACTCCAACGAACCAAGCAAAACACAAATAATAAAAATCGCCGGTCGATGTCGCGCGGATTTTGACGTGCGACAGAATGGCGACTCCACTGGGGACAACCATGTGTGGTCGGACTAAGCATTGATTGTTTGATTGTTTTCCTTTTATTGGTCTTTAATTTTAGCTCGCATTTTTATTGCTTTAGCATGCATTTTAATTTTGCGAATAAACCCTATTCTAGGTTAGGTGGGGAGTAGCGGTCTGCCTCATGACTTTCAGTCGGGGTTCAGATTCGTGAAACATCCAACTATGAGCTTAGTGTTTACTTGGTAATGGCGGTCACATTGTGCCCCAACCATTCCTTGTAAACCCCTACACTGCCTTCACGTGAGGTGGTCACTGGGCAGTTCATAGACCTTTTCAAGACCAGGTAGAATGCCTACCCATCATGTAATGACCTAGAACCTTCCTTTAGAGCATGAACTCTCTTGTTATTCATTTTGCATGAGTTTTTTTCCATTCATACCAAATGTGCATACATTTGCATCCACACACATACATCCATCCATTGTAAATGACATACATACATGCGCCAGGTTGAAATATAGGTCCCCAAAGAGTCTACAACACTCGACTCCAAGCAAAGAAACATGGAAGGTGAAGAGCATGCTCACCATGATGCCCATTTCCAAGAAGAGTTAGAGTCTCTGAAAACAAGCGTGGCTCGCCTCACTAGCTTACTCGAGCATACACTTAGAAATGCCTCTGGTGAAGGTCCTTCCAATTGACCTATCACTTTTGTTCAAGCCCTAACCAAGACTCAACCCGAAGAAATTAGGGGCCCACATGATCAAGAGCCTCAATATAATCTGAAGGGGAATTGCATCACCATGGCAGAATGGAGCCTGTTCTTGCTCTGCCAAAATAACTACCTCTGTTTGATCATGCCTCCAAAAACTTGATTTTTTATTTCAACCTACTCCAGTTTTTGTTGGCAATTTGGCTCAAAATTCCACAAGACTTTCCATGTCCATTGAGCCTTTCTTGTGTTTTCCTGTGTTCATCACATGCCTTCATTTTTGTTGTTCATGCAATATAACACATTGAGCATAACCTTCAAGCATGAAACCATTGCGTCAAGAATCTTTGGGCGTGTTTCTCCCTTTCTTTTCAAAACTATGCATGTTTTCATAAGGATTTTTGGGAATTCAAAGTTTAGTACAAAAACAGAAATCATGTTGATGTTTGTCCGAAATATACGAGTTCTGGAAATTCAGGTGATTCCTTAGAGAGGTAACCATACACCTAGAAAACCAAAAAAAAAACACCATGAAGTGACTCCAAAAGCTGAGTTTTGATTGCATGAATAATCACTTTGCATACTCGCATGAAAGCAAGGCTTACCGATCCTAAATGCATGCATTTGAGATGAAGAAAGGCCATCTTTGATAATCCTTTCACAAGGCTGAAATATATCATTTGCAGTCCCCTTTTGAGCCTAATAAATTTTTCTTGAAAAATAACCTTGGCTAGGATCACACCCTACACTGGGGGGCAAGTGCAAAAAAAAATCCATAATGATTGAAAGTGCCCAATAACTCTTGGGGGCATGAAAAAGTCTTCAACGATGAAATGCCCAAACAATACTGGGGGGCATAAAAGAAAATTCTCAATCATCAAAGGTGCCCATATAAAGCTAGGGGGCATGAAGAAAAATCCAAAGGATCCAAAAATTTTGAGCAAAAAAAACAAGGCCAATGCAATGATGCTCAAAATCAAATGAAGAAAACAAAAACAAAGAGAAAGAGCCCAAGCCCAACATTGGGGGGCACCGTGGACCATTTTACAAATCAATTCCAAGGTCCATAAATGTATGAACAAAAGAGTTTGGGATATAAGCACTAGTGATCCTTAGTCTTAAAGTCCCTCAAACACCTTTTGAGCCTACAAATATCATTTCTTCATAGCCAAAAGCCCAAGCCTACATTACGTGCCTAATCAAGCCCTTTCTGATCAAAGGCAAGCAATCTGGATCGGTAGGCAGTGCTTTCTCATGCAAAATAAAATCATTATTCATGCAAATAAAATGACTGCTTTGAAAACGGTTCTCAATAACCCTCAAATTGAAATTTAAACCTTTTGTGACCAACCAGATGTCACTTCATGTTCATCATATTTTCGCCAATGGTTCTCAATAACCCACAAATTGAAATTTCAACTTTTTGTGACCAACCAAATGTCACTTCATATTTTTTCACCAAAATCGAAACAAAAAGTTTTCATCACTTTTGAAAACCTCTCCATAGGAATCATTTGAATTTCTTCAGAATGAGTTTGCTTTGAATCAAGGTCAAAATGATTTCTGTGTTCGGAATAACTTTGAAATTCCAAAAATTCTACATGAAAACAACTCCTTGTCAAAAACCAAACCTTCCTTCATATAGCCTCATCCCCAAACCTGAATTGAATACTTGGGGGCATGATCAAGCTAGGGGGAAATCAAAAAAACATCTGGTAGGGCTGGCTCCATGATTCCCTGTCTAAGAAACTATTGGGCAAAACTTACAGCCTTTGAGATAAAAGGGGCGGAGAACAAAGAAATGATGGCATCAAGTCTTTCCTAGAGGACAAGATCGTAAGATATTTCTCGAGTAAGCAAGGGGGACAAAAGCCATCAAAGCGTACCATCAGAGACTCAAACTTTTGAGAAAAGGAGAACTCTATGAGGAAAAGTGGACCTATACTTCTCAGGTAAGTATACATGCATATTGATCATGATGCATTACTTTCATCCTTGACAGATCGGTGTCTCACCATCATCTCTTTTTTTAGTGTGCCTTTGAGCCCTAACCCTCTTAGGTAATGTGTTTTCCAACCCTGCCTCTTTTTAAGTGCCCCTTGGAGCACTCACCCCTTAGGTAGTGTGTTTTCTAACACCATACCTCTTTTTTAGTGTGCCTTCGAGCCCTAACCTTTTAGGTAGTGTGTTTTTCAACCCTACCTCCTTCTGAGAGCGTCTTTTAACCCTCACCCCTTAGGTAGTGTGTTTTCTAACCCTACCTCTTTTTTAGTGTGCCTTCGAGCCCTAACCCTTTTAGGTAGTGTGTTTTCCAACCCTGCCTCTTTTTGAGAGCTCCTTCGAGCCCTCACCTCTTAGGTAGTGTGTTTTCCAACCCTACCTCCTTTTAAGTGCGCCTTAGGGCCATCAACCACCTTAGGTAGTGTGTTTTCTAACCTTGCCTCATTTTAAGTGCGCCTTAGGGCCATTAACCACCTTAGGTAGTGTGTTTTCTAACTCTACCTCCTTTTGGTTGCTCCTTGGAGCCCTCACATCTTAGGTAGTGCGTTTTCCAACCCTATCTCCTTTTAAGTGCGCCTTAGGGCCATCAACCACTTTAGGTAGTGCGTTTTCCAACCTTACCTCCTTTCGGATGCTCCTTTGAGCCCTCACCACTTTAGGTAGTGCGTTTTCCAACCTTACCTCCTTTCGAATGCTCCTTTGAACCCTCACCACTTTAGGTAGTGCGTTTCCTAACCTTACCTCCTTTCGTATGCGCCTTAGGGCCATCAACCCTTTAGGTAGTGCGTTTTCCAACCCTGCCTCTTTTTTAGAGCGCCTTCGAGCTAACAACCCCTTTAGGTAGTGTGTTTTCTGACCCTACCTCCCCTTTTGAGTGCGTTTTAGAGCCTTCAACCACTTTAGGTAGTGCGTTTCCTAACCTTACCTCCTTTCGTATGCTCCTTCGAGCCCTCACCACTTTAGGTAGTGAGTTTTCCAACCCTACCTCCTTTTGAATGCTCCTTTGAACCCTTACCCCTTAGGTAGTGCATTTTCCAACCTTGCCTCCTTTTGAGAGCTCCTTCGAGCCCTCACCTCTTGTGTAGTGTGCTTTCTAGCCCTATTTGCCTTCTTTAGAGTGCGCCTTGGAGCACTCACCTCTTAGATAGTGTGTTTTTCGAACCCTATCTCCTTTCGAGTACGCTCTTCAGCCCTCGTTCCCCATCGAGTCCTATCATGTCGTCCATTTCAGACATTTTGCCTTTTCTCCCGGGCAGGTCACCCATTATAATCAGACTTTTTTCTAAACTCTTTTCATCTTCCATTTGGGCCGGTTGCCCATAACAATAAACCATTTTTGAGAAATCCTTGCATTTCTCCCCACCTTCAAACTTTTTCCATTTGGGCCGGTTGCCCATAACAATAAAACCATTTTTGAGAAATCATTGCATTTCTCCCCACCTTCAAACCTTTTCCATTTGGGCCGGTTGCCCATAACAATGAAACCATTTTTGAGAAATCATTGCATTTCTCCCCACTTTCAAACTTTTTTCCATTTGGGCCGGTTGCCCATAACAATAAAACCATTTTGAGAAATCTTTGCATTTCTCACCACCTCTAAACTTTTTCACAATTTTGAGAAATCTTCGCATTTCTCACCACTTTGAAAAATCTCTGCATTTTTCGCCTCTTTGAAAAAATCTTTGTATTTTTCAAAACATTTCCATCTTGGGCCGGTTGCCCATTACAACAAAACCACTTTTAAAAAATCATTGTATTTTTCACCACTTTGAAAAATCTATGTATTTTTCACCATTTTAAGAAATCCTTGCATTTCTCCCCACTTTCAAACTTTTTCACTCGGGCCGGTTGCCCATAACAATAAAACCATTTTGAGAAATCTTTGCATTTCTCACCACCTCCAAAATTTTTCACCATTTTTGAGAAATCTCTGCATTTCTCACCACTTTGAAAAATCTCTGCATTTTTCGCCTCTTTGAAAAAAATCTTTGTATTTTTCAAAACCTTTCATCTCGGGCCAGTTGCCCATTACAACAAAACCACTTTGAAAAATCTCTGCATTTTTCACCACTTTGAGAAATCTTTGTATTTCTCACCACTTTGAAAAATCTTTGCATTTTTCATCACTTTCCATCTGGGCAAGTCGCCCATCACAACAAGATCATTTTTGAGAAATCTTCGCATTTCTCACCACTTTGAAAAATCTCTGCATTTTTCACCTCTTTGAAAAAATCTTTGTATTTTTCAAAACCTTTCATCTGGGCCGGTTGCCAATTACAACAAAACCACTTTGAAAAATCTTTGTATTTTTCACCACCTTGAAAACTCTTTTCGTTTTCCATCTTGGGCCGGTTGCCCATTACAACAAAACCACTTTGAAAAATCTCGGTATTTTTCACCTCTTTGAAAAATCTCTGTATTTTTCACCTCTTTAAAACATCTTCGTGTTTTTCACCCGGGTAGGTCACCCATGACAATTCGACCATTTAAAAAAAAAAAAAAAAAAATCTTCCTTTTTTCTTCTTTACAACGCTTACTATCTAAAGTCTCTTAAGAGACCTTCTACCGTAAGCATTGTAAAGAGGGGGGCAACTGTCATAACCCAATTCTGGGTTATTCCCTAAAAATCAATTTCTTTCTTCAAAATAAAAATCAAAAAATAAAATAAAGGCTGGCAACGTGGAGAGAGCAGACTGGGAAATAAAGCTGCAATTTTTAGAGGAATTTCAAGGCCTAATTGTACCCTATTATGCCCAAGAATATAAAAATGCAAATTCGAAGGTAAAATTAAACGATTATTGGACGAATTTGCATAAAAATTAAGTCCAATGACATAATTAAATTTTTAATGGGCCAATTTGATTTAATCATGGGCCAAATTAAATTTTAATTATGTTTAAGAATTAATTTAGGTCTAATTGAAGGATTTAATTAAGTGCAAGGACTTAATTATACTTTAAGTGGGTCAAATTAATTTTATTTGGGGCTTAATTGGTGAAAAATTAAATTTGGGAGCCTGATTTAGGCTTAATTAAGAAGATTGGAATTTTAAGAGACCAAATTTAATTTTTACCAAGTGAATTGATTGAAATTAGGGGCCAAAATTGCATTAAATCAAAGGTTTATGGTCAATTAGGGGTTCCATTGAACTAATTTGAAAGAACGCGGACTAAATTGAAAAACGAAAAAAAAAAAAAAAAAAAACAAATCGGCTGGTTACTGTTCACCTTCTTCCCCGCAAAGCTGCCCGAGTGGCAGACTTCCAGGCGAATTTTCTACCTCGTTTGTTCCCCAAATCCGACAAAGCGTGCACCACCATGTCCACCTGCAATCCCTCTATCTCGTAGAGTGGTCCGGTCGGGTCGAACAACTCGAAAACGGCTCCGTTTATTGGCCCAAAGTGGCACCCTCGGGCAGTCTGCAGCCTTGGATTGCCAATTTTTGCAGTTCGAGGTGCACACTTTGAACCAACGGCTTGGATTCCTCAAGTCGAATCAAGGGCTGAGACTTTTTCCCTGTTGAAGACAAGATTACTCTCTTTCCATCCCTATAAATAGGAGCCAATTTCGTGCTTAGAGGGAGGAGAAAAGCGGGTCCAAAGTAAGCCAAAAAACCAGCCTTCCTCCCTTTTCCTGCTGCAGATTTTCTTCTTTTTTTTTCCTCTTCCAGCTGCAGCCGCTCCAGCTAACTCCACCGCCGTTTCCACCACCAGCTTCAGGTCCTCCTCCTCCAGCCAGCCATCGCCGCCACGCCAGGTGGTCCGCTCACCTTCCTCTTCTTCTTCGGCGTCACTGTTCATGCCGTCACTGTTCACTGTTCATGCCTTTTAGTTTTGTATTCGTTTTTCTTTTTTATTTTCAAAAAATATTAAAAAAAAATCATTTAAAAATTGTGGTTTTCTCAAATATTTTTCCACCAAGTTTGCTTAATATTGGGTTGTATACTTACATTGTAAGATATAAGTCCGGTATTAAAATACCCGGCTTTTTCGAAATATTTTTTAAAAAAATATTTTATTGCATACGGCCAAGTCCTAAAAATTTTCCAAGCATGTTTTTTTCGAAAAATTGCATCTTTCTCACGTTTTGAAAAATCCAAAAAATAGATATCATAACTAGTTTATGATTATCCATTAGGGTTTGGCCAAAATATCAAAAACCTTTTTCCAATCTTTTTTTTCTAGGATCTAGATGTAGACTTTAATATTTGAAAGGTGTAAAATTACATGATAAAGTACACCCTCAAATATTAAAGATACAAGGTGTAAATAAATTAAGACTTTAGAATGGTTAGGATTTAACCGAATAAGGTAGAGACTTCCTCATGAGGGGAGATCTGCCTTGAACCTTAGAAAGACCAACGAATAGAAATTCGACCTAGAAAAACAATTAAACAACAATGCAGCTTACCTTAGGTAGGGTGCACTGGGGGTGATGCGTCTTCCCCTTGCACAACCAGTCCCTTACTCAGACTCTCGCAGATCTTAGGTTCCTAGTGACCATAATACTAGGTGGCGACTCCAACGAACCAAGCAAAACACAAATAATAAAAATCGCCGGCAGATGTCGCGCGGATTTTGACGTGCGACATGCTGGATGAAATGCCGATAGATCCCTCACATATGCAGCCCAGTGTGATAACGGCGAGAGCATATGATGGCTCATCAAGGCAAGTGATAGGGTCAATTGAGGTCGAACTAGCTGTGGGTCCACAAGTCTTTCTAGTAACCCTTCAAGTGATGGATATCCACCCTTCTTATAGCATGCTGTTAGGAAGGCCATGGATACATTCTGCGGGAGCTGTCACCTCTTCGCTACATCAATGTTTAAAGTACATTGCCAACGGTGTCCTGGTTACTGTTAAGGCTGAGGAGACTATATCGATGGTAAGAAATGTGGCGGTTCCATTCATTGAAGCAGAAGATTGTAGGGACGGAAACCTTCATGCATTTGAGATTGTGAATACCGAGTGGGTGCCCGAGAACACTGTGTTGAGGAAGCCAGAAATCTCTGAAGCCACTAAAATGGCAGCTAAAATCTTTTTGAAAAACAAGATTCCTTTCCCATATGATATGGAGCAAAGAAGGCCTGAATGGAGGGGTATAATCAAATTGAAAGCTGCAGAACAGAGGTTTGGGCTTGGATATAAGCCCAAGAAAGAGGATTACAAACGAGCTGCTGGTGCAAGAAGGGAGAAGAGAATGGCTAGGATGGAAGGAAGGAAGCCTGTAGAAGAAAACTTAGCCATCCCTCCAATCAGGATTTCATTTCCAAAGGCCGCATATGTGATACAACCTGATGGGGGACATGGAGACCTCTTTCAAAAGCTTTCTTCAATGAACATAAACACTCTGGAGGAAAATCAAGTCAAGGACATTGCTGAGAAAATCGAGTCCGAAAGGAGGATTGAAGAGCTGCCACAATTGACCATCCACACTTTGGAAGAAGTCACCGTCAAGACTTTTGTCCGGAAGCTAGCCGAAGGGGAGAAGTTCCAGAATTGGGAGACCCAAGAAGCTCCATTGGTTTTTAAAATGTAATCAACAATGATGGTTGGATTATATTTTTATCTATGTTGTTTGCCTTTTTTCTGTTTTGTTTTTATTCATTGACAATCGAGGCTCAAGATGTCAATTGGATTTTATTTGTTGTGAGCCAATCTTTTATTTTTAATGAGATCATGCATTTTCAAAATTCATCTTGATGTCTTACTATGCATTTACACATCACTTTCCGCTTTCAGGAACTCTGAAAGCGGATCCTCCACAACAACACCTGCACTTTACATTGAGAATGAATGGCCAAAATTTAAAGAATACATAGTGGCTGTAGAAGATGAGGAATGGGAGGAGGAAAACATATGGGAATTCACAAAATTAATAGAACAACACGAACAGGCTTGGAGGCCCGCTAAAGAGGAACTTGAAACCATAAATGTAGGCAATGAAGAAATCAAGCGAGAGCTGAAGATAGGGACTTTGATCACCCCTGAAGCAAAGGAAGAGTTGATTGCACTGCTCAAGGATTATGTGGATGTCTTTGCCTGGTCCTACGAGGATATGCCTGGTCTGGATACGGACATTGTAGTGCATAGAATACCACTGATGGAAGGATGCAAGCCGATTAAGCAGAAGTTAAGGAGAACTCATCCGGAGGTCTTAATCAAAGTAAAGGCGGAAATTGAAAAACAATGGGACGCTGGTTTTTTGGAAGTAGTGAAGTATCCACAATGGGTGTCAAACATAGTGGTGGTACCCAAAAAGGAAGGTAAAATCAGAGTTTGCGTGGACTTTAGGGATTAAACCGGGCTAGCCCTAAAGATAATTTCCCTTTACCACACATAGATATGTTAGTTGATAATGCAGCACGCAGCTCCACATATTCCTTCATGGATGGGTTTTCAGGCTACAATCAGATAAGAATGGCGCCAGAGGATAGGGAGAAGACAACCTTTGTAACACCATGGGGAACCTTTTGCTACAAAGTCATGCCATTTGGTTTAAAGAATGCTGGGGCCACTTACCAAAGGGCTATGGTGACTTTGTTTCACGACATGATGCACAAAGAGATTGAAGTATACGTGGATGACATGGTTGCTAAATCTAAAGAGGGAGAGAATCATGTCCAAGTATTGAAGAAATTATTTGAAAGATTAAGGAAATATAAGTTGAGGCTTAACCCAGCAAAGTGTTCATTCGGGGTGAAATCCGGTAAGCTGTTGGGATTTGTGGTGAGTGACAAAGGGATAGAAGTGGATCCTGAAAAAGTAAAAGCTATTCAATCTATGCCACCCCCCAAGACTGAGAAGGAGGTGAGAGGTTTCTTAGGAAGGTTGAATTACATCGCTCGGTTTATATCCCATTTAACCGCGACTTGTGACCCGATCTTTCGTTTGTTGAGGAAGAAGAACCCTGGAATATGGAATGAAGAGTGTGATAAAGCTTTTGAGAAAATCAAGCAGTACTTGCTAAATCCACCTCTGCTTGTTCCTCCCGTACCAGAAAGGCCATTGATTTTATACCTAACAGTAACCGAAACAGCAATGGGATGTGTGCTTGGGCAACATGATGAAACCGGAAGGAAGGAAAGGGCCATTTATTACCTAAGCAAGAAGTTCACGGAATATGAGTCTAGGTATACTGTGATTGAGAAGCTGTGCTGCGCACTAGCATGGGCTACAAAGAGATTACGTCAGTATATGTTGTATCACACTACATGGTTAATTTCCAAGTTAGACCCATTAAGGTACATTTGTGAAAACCTTATCTATCTAGCCGAATTGCAAGATGGCAAGTTCTTTTGGCTGAATATGACATAGTGTATATGACAAGGAAAGCCGTGAAAGGGAGTGTTATTGCCGATCACCTGGCTGACCATGCTATGGAAGATTATGAGCCGTTAAACTTTGACTTTCCCGATGAAGATGTGTTTGCAATCGAGGAAGAGAAATCAGATTGGTGGGTTATGTACTTTGATGGTGCTGTAAATGTATGTGGTAACGGAGCGGGGGCAGTGATAATCTCTCCTGATAAGAAGCAGTATCCGGTTTCAGTTAAGCTGCAGTTCGGGTGCACCAACAACACGGCTGAGTATGAAGCTTGCATTCTTGGTTTAGAGGCTGCATTAGAGATGAACATCAAAAAGATAGATGTGTATGGAGACTCAATGCTGATCATTTGCCAAGTAAAAGGAGAATGGCAAACCAAAGAAGAGAAGTTAAGGCCTTACCAAGAATACCTGTCTAAGCTGGCTAAAGAATTTGAGGAAATAGAGTTCACCCATCTGGGAAGGGAAGGGAACCAGTTTGCAGATGCTTTGGCCACACTAGCATCTATGGCCAAGATAGACTTTGGGCACAAGGTACAGCCAGTACACATCAATATCAGAAATAACCCCGCTCATTGTTGCTCAGTCGAAAGAGAAGTGGATGGAAACCCGTGGTACTATGATATCAAGAATTTCATCCAAAACCAGGCATATCCCATGGGGGCATCCAAAATCGACAAGAAGACCTTGAGAAGGTTGGCAATGGATTTTTATCTTGATGGGGAGATTTTGTATAAGAAATCATCTGACGGGACTTTGTTGAGATGTTTGGATGAATTTGAGGCAAAAAGCACAGTACGGGAAGTCCATGAAGGGATTTGCTCAACTCATGCTAGTGGACATGTGATGGCCAGGAAGATACAAAGAGCCGGGTACTTTGGATGACATTAGAGAAGGATTGTATCGATTATGTCCGGAAATGTCATAAGTGCCAAGTATACAGTGACAAAATCAATGCTCCTCCGGCTCCTCTGTTTAATTTAACATCTCCATGGTCCTTCGCGATCTGGGGAATTGATGTGATTGGACCGGTAAACCCAAAAGCCAGCAATGGTCATAGGTTTATTCTCGTGGCTATCGACTACTTCACAAAATGGGCAGAAGCCGGGTCATTTGCTCATGTGACGCAAAAAGTAGTGAAGAAATTTATTGAGAGAGATTTGATATGTCGGTATGGTCCACCAGAAAAGATTATAACGGATAATGCTCAAAATTTCAACGGCAAGATGATAATAGAGCTCTGCACTAAATGGAAAATCAAGCATTCCAATTCTTCACCATATAGACCAAAGATGAATGGCGCGGTAGAAGCTGCTAATAAAAATGTCAAAAAGATTATTCAGAAGATGGTAGTCACCTATAAGGATTGGCATGAGATGTTGCCATTTGCCCTTCATGCATATCGCACCGCAGTTCGAACCTCAACAGGAGCCACCCCGTACATGTTGGTATATGGAATGGAGGCGGTGATGCCTTTAGAAGTGGAAATCCCATCATTGAGAGTGTTGTTAGACTCTGAGCTGGAAGAGTTAGAATGGGCAAAGGTTAGATATGAACAGTTGAATCTGATCAGTGAAAAGAGGATAGCCGCGATCTGTCATCATCAACTCTACCAAAGAAGGATGGCTAAATCATATGACAAGAAGGTTCGACCTCGAGGATTCCACGAAGGAGATCTTGTGCTAAAGAAAATATTACCTTTACCTGGAGAAGATCAGAGTAAATGGGCACCTAACTACGAGGGGCCGTACGTGGTGAGGAAAGCATTCTCAGGAGGAGCTTTGTTACTGTCTAGAATGGATGGAGAAGATCTAGCTAGGCCTGTGAATTCCGACTCTGTAAAGAAATACTACGCTTGATGTATTTCGTAATTTCCCAGTCAATAAAAATAAATTTCGGCCATGAATTCTCTTTGTAAAGAGTCCTTTTATATATATATATATAACATATGATCTCATAGCATTTGAAATCTTTTGTTCAAAAGAACTTTTTTTGGCATGACTAAGAAGATGACTCCATCAATTGGTGAACCAAATCAAATCTACTTGACATATAGTTGCACATCACACTAGGGGGCAAAAGGTGCACGAAGTGCACATAAGGGTCCATAGTAAACCCAAGCCCAAAAGGGATATCATAATAAAAACTTCTAAAAAAGCATCTTTTATAAAATTGCTAATTGCATTAAAAGTTTCAGTTTTCATGAACAAAACCAATTTTTCCTTTGGCAAAACTCAATGGAGCAAGAAAGGGCCCCATAAGGAACCAAGATCTCTTCACTAAAAGGATATGAAGGATATTTCGGTTCATGAGAAAAGCTTGAAACAAGAGCGAAGAGGTTTACGACGAAAGGGGGACCTATGTTTCCAAGATAGGTAACAAAAACATACATGCATATTAACCATAATATTGCTTTCAACATTTGTCAGATCGGGATTTCATCACCATTTCTCAGGTAGTGCGTTTTCTAACCCTACCTCTTTTCGAGTGCGCTTTGAGCCCTCACTTTTTGGGTAGTGCGTTTTCTAACCCTACCTCTTTTCGAGTGCGCTTTGAGCCCTCACTTTTGGTAGTGCGTTTTCTAACCCTACCTCTTTTCGAGTGCGCGTTTGAGCCCTCACTTCTCGGGTAGTGCGTTTTCTAAACCCTACCTCTTTCGAGTGTGCCTTTGAGCCTCAACATTTTTCTGGGTAGGTCACCCATTACAATGAGACCAACACTTCTATTTTTTTTGGGTAGGTCACCCATAAGAATGAGACCACTCTTCCTTTTCCTGGGTAGGTCACCCATCACAATAAGACCATTATTTTTCCTTGGGTAGGTCACCCATCACAATAAGACCATTATTTTTCTGGGTAGGTCACCCATAAGAATGAGACCATAATTTTTTCTGGGTAGGTCACCCATAAGAATGAGACCATTCTCCATTTTTTTTTTACCTGGGTAGGTCACCCATAAGAATGAGGCCATTCTTCCCCTGGGTAAGTCACCCAAAATATGAGACCACTCTTCCTTTTTTTTTCCTTGGGTAGGTCACCCATCACAATGAGACCATTATTTTTTTTTTCTCCTGGGTAGGTCACCCATAAGAATGAGACCATTCTCCATTTTTTTTTTACCTGGGTAGGTCACCCATAATAATGAGGCCACTCTTTCCCCTGGGTAGGTCACCCAATAGAATGAGACCACTCTTTCCATTTCCCACTCGAGCTGGTCACCCATCATAATGAGACCACACACGCATTTTTGTATTGGTTATGGGTAAAGGAATCGCCAGATGGGATTCCAAGTTAAAAGGAGATCGCCAGAAGGGATCTCGTATTTCGATATTCAGAGGATCGCCGGATAAGGATCTCGAGATGGCTAAGTTTTGATCATAGTTTTTGGGCTAAGGAGGATTGTTGTAAAAAACAAAGTTTCAGATCAATCAAGCTTCGACCAGATCAGTTTCGGGAGTTCTGTTTTGAGTTTATCTTTATAACACTTACTGCGCAAAACCCCTGCTCCGTAAGTATTATAAAGAGGGGGCATCTATTGTAACCCATTTTTGAGTCCCCATAAAAAATAAAATAAATAGCCAAAAGAGGTTAGAAAAAATAATAGGAGGCAGAAGCGCTCAGAAATGGTCACAAAATTGGTCAAGGAATTTAAAAAGGCAAAGGCGGATTTTTTGACAATATATTCTTGAAGGATGAGAGCCCTATTGAGAAGGAAAATTTGAATTTTGAGGAGAAAAGCCCAAATTTGGATGTTTATGGACTTAATTGGATTTTTATTTGAATTTATAGGGGATTTGATTGCAAGAAAAATTGATTTTTAAGTCAATTTGAGTTTTAATTAGAAGAAATTAAAGTTCTGGGGCCATATTATAATTTTTAGGAATTTATTGGGTCAAATCAGGGGCTTAATTGCATAAATATTGAAGTTTAATGGCCAATTAGGGACTTGATTGTGAAAATCCGAAACCAGGGACCAATTTGGAAAAGGCGCAAAGATAGAGGGGGCTGTTTGGAATTGATTCAGGGGGCTTAATTGAAGAAATTAGAAGTTTATTGATCAATTGAGGGCTAAATTGCATAAATCAGAGGCCAAGGACCAAAGTGGAAAACGCGGCCAACTATGGGGACGGACCGAAATTGGCAGGGACGAAATTGAATTGAACAAAGATGATTAAGGACTGATTCAAAAACAAACGTTCTGGCGCCTTTTTTTTAAATGAAACGGCGCGTTTTCTCCAAAACGACGCCGTTTCATACATAAAAAAAAAAAAAAAGAGAAGACCGAACTTTGCCGTTTTGAACGGCACTGTTCACCTTTCTTCTTCCCCTGAACATACAGCGGGGAAGAAGGAAAAGTTTGCATTGTTTACATTTTTTTGTAGGTCCCTCGACCAACCAAGGCCCCACGCCGGTGGACCACCGACAGAAGACACTGGTCGACCACCCGCCGCGCTGCCGAAACCGAGGGAGGTCCGCCTGGACAGCCGCTCCTTGGCTCCACGGTGAAGCCACGCCCCCTGGCTCTATAAATAGAGAACATAATAAGAGAAACAGGGACGAAAAAAGAAAAAGAAAAAGGAGAGGAACCCGAAGAGAACTAAAAAATGAAGAGAGAGAGGAAGAGAGAGAAACACCCAACCGAGGAGAGAGAGCCACCGAAAACCCCAAAAAAACCAAGAGAAGAGTGAAAGTTTAACGTTGGGAGGGAATTTAGAAAACAAAAACGAAGAAAACGAAGCGAGAGGGTGTCGCCGGATTGTTTCGAAATCACCGTGAGGAGTCGCCGTCCGTGAGCTAGGACGCTGCCACCGCCTCCACCGCAGCACCGCCAGCCAGCCACCGTCTCCGCCGCCCCAGGTACGCTTCCTTTCCCCCCTGTATTTTTTTTCGAAACCTGCATCAGTTTTGCCTCCTGCATGTAGAGTCGTTCTGCATGCAAGAGGCGGGGGGGGAAATAATTCCCCCCCCCCGTGCTCTCTCTTTTCCCTTCTCTGGGCCAGATGGTGTCTGGCCCAAAACTATGCGGGACGGGCCAGAGGGATTCTGGCCCAATCTGGCGGTTTGGGTTGGGTCCGGCCCAGACCGAGGTTAATTAGTTCGTTGGGCCGAGATCGGGCCAATCCTTTTTGGGCCGAGTTCGGCCCAACGACTTTTGGGGCTGGATCCGGCCAAGTTAGTTGGGCCGGCCCAGCCCACTTAATATATTAATATATTTATTTAATTATATTATATTATACTATGCATGTGTGTGTGTGTGTATATATATATATATATATATTATTTTTTTTAAAAAAAATAAAAATAAAAAAAATCCGAAAAGTCTAAAAAATATTGTTGTTTTCTTTTCATATATATATTTTTTATATACATTGGTTTGTATTTTTATACTGTGGAGATACAAATTCAGTGTTTAAAATACCCGGTTTTCGTCAAGACATCCAGATTTTCAAAGAAAAAAAAATGTCTGTTTGCTTTCAAAAATTCTAAAAAATTTCCTTAAAAATATTGTTGATTTTTCTTGCATATTTTTTTTATGATTTTTTTTACATTGGTTTGTATTTTTATACCGTGGAGATACAAATTCAGTGTTTAAAATACCCCGTTTTTGTCAAAAAAAAAAAAAAAAGTTTTCTTGCGTGTTTCATACGGCCAATACTCTAACATGTTTTGAATGTTCTTTTTACAAAAAAAAATATATTGGAAGCTTTGAAAATGTGTTTTCGCATTGATTTCTTAAACACAAATTATTTTCTTGCATTTCTGGATTTTACAACATGTTTGTAAAACTCCAAAGGGTATTGGCCAATATTCCAAAAACTATAAAAATCTTATTTTTAGGGAGGAAATTCATTTATTATTTACAGCTAATGTTTGGATAAAGAAATCCTTAAAAGGATAAATATCCAAAATATTATTAGGAGTAATAAATCTGCACACATTCTTGAAAGAAGCCTTGATTATAATCGGGGACATTTCAAAATTTAATTTTTTTTACTCCACGATTTACGAGTCGCAAACTTTTGAAATACTAAGGGAAAAATGAGCTTTCAAAGCACATGGAATCTCCTTATATTTCTATCCAAAATCAATTGACGAGACTAAAAAACACCAACACCATAGATTATAAGAGCAAACCAAACATCAAGCAGCTTACCTTAGGTAGGGCGTACTAGGAGTGCTAATACCTTCCCTTTACGCAATCAGTCCCTTACCTTAGAATCTTTAAAAGACCAGTTAGGGTTCCTAATGACCAAAATACTAGGTGACGGCTCTAAAGAACCAAATCAGCAAAAACCAAAATGAAAAGTCGCCAGTCGAACCCGCAATTGGATTTTTTTTAGGGTGCGACACGTGACATAAGATATGAGATCGAGATAACCTTGAGAAAAAGAAAGTGAAAAAAAAACATAACAAAGCTCAAAGCCCTATAATCTAATGTCAAATGATAAAATTAAAATGATAAAAAAACATAAATTAAAAAAAATAAGGATCAAATATAGGCTAATATTTGAAACTAATGATCTAGATCATAAGAATATGATTACCGTGCAAAAAGGTAAACAAAAAAAAAACTGATCAAAATAATAATAATCAAATATGGTAAAAAAACCAAATAAAAAAATAATTAGGGATTAAATTAAAAATTAAAATAGATTAAGAAGAAAGATTAAAAAATAGTAATAAAAATAATGAGAACCATTTTTGGATGAAGAAATAAAAAGAAATAAAATGTGGAGGGTTAAAAATAATAATAAAAATAAATAAATCAAAATAATAAGAATGAGGATCAAACTTGAATAAAAAAAAATTAAAGGAAATAAAATGATGAGGGAAAAAATAAAAAATAAAAAACAAGAAAAGGGTAAAACACAAAAAAATAAAAAAGGCTATCAAAAGAATGAGGATAAAATTGGATACAAAAACTAAATGAAACAAAATGTCTAGGTATGAATTTTGTTTTTAAAAAAACTTCAAAAGGTATTAAAATCAAAACAAATAATAAAAAAATTAAAATTAAAATTGATAGAAATAGAAACTAGAGGACACGATTAATATTTGGAAGGACTGACATGAATTTCTAAGCTAAGAGAAAGAAAAGAGAGAGGAAAAAAAAAAAAAAAAGCTTATTGGAGCCTAACTGTATCTCTAATGTTAACATGCACCTCACCAATGCAAAGAGGATAATGCGCTACTCAAAACATCATTGCAGATGGCTGATTTTGGTCACCTAATGGCATTGTATGTGCTGACACGTGAGTTGCATATGTCAATAATTTTTTTATAATATTTATTTTTTAAAATTACTAAACAGCCTCCTGGTCAACCTAAAAATAAAAAAAAATAAAAATACAAAAACCCCCTTAGAGCAATATATATATATATATATATATATATATATATATATATATATATTAAAGGCAATTTTGTCACTTCACTATTCTTAAAAAAAATAAATAATAATTGGGTGATAAAGAAAGGATTCATCAGCCTAAGTGAATTTAAAAAAATGTTTTATCTGTTCTCAAATAGTAAATATAGAGAAATTCTTCATTAAGGTGGAATGAGATTTGAAAAAAGTTCTAAATCTTATTTAAATGATAAATGACTATTATGTAGATAATAAACATGATTTAACATAGCAGACATACTCCATACTTTAATGTTAAATCAAAACATTATTGATGAAAGGATACCAATTATACTGAGAAACATGTCACTAGAAGGTTAAGTCAAACCACTGATGACTTTTCTAATATTTAGAAAATCATGACACAATAATAGATGTTGCACCTTGTCTTCAAATATAAATTAATCAATTGTTGAATTAATAATAAATTAAATTATTTAATTTATTTAATTATAATTATAATTTATATTTGGACCAACATATTAAAAACTTAATAGGTGACGCACATTAAAAACCTTCAGGTAGAAATTAAACTAGGATTATTTAATTAAGTATGACTTGATTAAAATATATTTTAGAAACTAATGACTAGAATATAATTAATACAAGGATTATATTTCTAGACTAAGAAAAATCAAGGAAGTACTTGATGAGTTAATTTCTAAAATTATCTTGAATTAATATATGGATATTATTAAAGGGGTAAATTGATATTTTTTTTAATTTATAAGGTTTTTTCAGATTTTCTTATAAATAGTTAGTTATGCCTCTTATTTTTTATAAGATTGTCAATTAAACAGAAAAACAACATAAACACAAAATTAGAGTCAACTTTCTAGACATAACAATCCCCCTCTCTTAATTATGAATTTAAGAGATTTTATATTGGTGGTTCGTGTGGATTACTAATGGATGTAGGACAATTAGATGGTTTGTGATTTGTAATAACTCAATCTTTAAAGAATTATTCAAAGCCAAAGAAGATCATATATTTAGGTAATAAATCCCTAAATAACTCTAGATTTGTTTAATGGGATTACAGGAACTCCCGAATGATTTTATTTTACTGTTTCTATTGCGTGTATATTATTCAAAAAAACTCAACAAAATTCATTTCACCATAAAAAAAAAGTGTATGGACTCATTTCTTAGCAATCAATTTTGTAATGCATAATTGATCGGTTGAAAAGTTGATTTTACCCCTATTAGAAGAAACTTTGTTAGTTTTTTTTAGAATAATAAAAGTGTAATTATACTGTTATAAAGAATAGTAAAATGTTTCTTGCATCAAAGTGTTTTACTGCTAGCTTTTATTTTTTTTTCTTTTGGTAATTTAATTGTAATTAATGTGGTGGTTTTAATTATATTAAAATATGAAGACTGCAGTCCTATAACTATATATTGATTGGGCTCTACACAGTGCAGACTTGACTAGCTATGCCTCTATTAAAGCAATTGAAGTTTCAGAGAAGGAACATGGCTGTGATTTGAAGACAAACATTCATCAACTTGAATTTGCCCGGTATATGTCTTTGTCCCGCACTGGCCAATCCGCGTGGGCTTCACACGTTGTAGACTTGACAAATCGGGAATCACACGCCAGAGAAGATTGGCTCAAATTAGATGAATGGACATAAAAGATGGAAGAAAATATAAGATTGTGGGATCAAAGTCAAGAACGTCCTTTAGGTGGCTCTCCACAAAGAAATTTTGCAACCAATAGCATGATCGAGATAGACTCACAAAGCTCAAATCAATAATAATAAAAAAATTAATTTTTTAAAAGCAATTTAATAAAAAAATATTAATAAACTCGGGTTAACTCGATTAATCTTTCATCTAAGATATAAAGTCGAGATAAACTCAAAATAATAAAAGTTGAATAAATAACAAAGCTCAAACTCCAATAACCCAGTCTCAAATGATAAAATTGAAAAACAAAATTAGTAAATGACAAAAAAAAAAAACCTAACTTAAATTGGGCTAATATTCAAAATCCAAATCATGAGAATATGATTATGTGCGGAAAGGTAAACACACAAAAAAAAAACTAACGAGGTAATATTTCCAATCATAAGGTTTTTTTTTTTAAATAGTAATCTAAATAATAAGGATCAAATATGATATAAAAACCAAATGAAAAATTAATTAGGAATTAAATTGAAAAATAAAATAAATTAAGGAAACAAATTAAAAAAATAGCAATAAAAATAATGAGAACTATTATTTAATAAAGAAATTAAATGAAACAAAATGTTGAGTGTTAAAAATAATAAAAAAAAATAAATCAAGAAAGTAATAAAAAGAAAGAAATCAAAAGAATGAGGATCAAACTTGAATAAAAACAATTAACGGAAATAAAATGATGAAGGAAAAAAAAAAAACAAATCAAGAAAAGGGTAAAACACCAAAAAAAAAAAAGAGCAATCAAAATAAATGAGAACTAAAATAGATAGAAATAGAAACTAGAGGACACAATCAATTTTTGGAAGGACTGGCATGAATTTCTAAGCTAAGATAAAGAAAAGAGAGAGGAAAAAAAAAAAAAAAAAGCTCATCGAAGCCCACCACACATTTATTGTGAGCACGCACCTCACCTACACATTTTGTATGACTTGATTAAAATATATTTTAGAAGTTAACAACTAGAATATAATTAATACAAGGATTATATTTCTAGATCTAGAAAAATCAAATAAGTGCTTGATTGAGTTAATTTCTAATTTTTTTAATTACTATATGGATATTATTCAGGGGACAAATTGATATTTTACTAATTTATATGGATTTTTTTATATTTCTCTATAAATAGGAAGTTATGCCTTTTTATTTTTTATGAGATTGTCAATTAGATTAAAAAACTATGTAAACATAAAATTAGAGCTAATACTCTAAGCATAACAATTTCTCTCTCTTCTAATTAGAGATTTAGAAGATTTATCACTAGTGGTTCATGTAAATTATCGTTGGATACTAGACAATTAAATGTTTAGGCAATAAATTTTAAAACAATTCTAGATTTATCTAACGGGATCTTAAGGACTTCAAAATAATTTTGTTTTACTATTTTTATTGCGTTTATATTTTTGAAGAAACTCAACAATAAACTCATTTCACCATGAAAAGAAAAGTGTATGGACTAATTTGTTACCATTCAATGTTGTAATGCATAATTGATCAGTAGAAAAGTTGATTTTACCCCGATTAGAAGAAACTTTGCTAGTTTTTTTTAGAATAATAAAAGTGTAATTATACTGTTATATTGAATAGTAGAATGTTTCTTGCATCAAAGTGTTTTACTGCTAGCTTTTTTTTTTTTTTGGCAATTTAATTGTAATTAATGTGGTGGTTTTAATTATATTAAAATATGAAAACTGCAGTTCTATAACTATATATTGATTGGGCTCTACACAGTGCAGACTTGACTAACTATGCCTCTATTAAAGCAATTGAAGTTTCAGAGAAGGAACATGGCTGTGATTTGAAGACAAACATTCATCAACTTGAATTTGCCCGGTATATGTCTTTGTCCCGCACTGGCCAATCCGCGTGGGCTTCACACGTTGTAGACTTGACAAATCGGGAATCACACGCCAGAGAAGATTGGCTCAAATTAGATGAATGGACATAAAAGATGGAAGAAAATATAAGATTGTGGGTTGCTTTTGTATACTCCCTAAAGATTGAAGAAAAGATATAAAAGATGGAAGAAAATATAAGATTGTGGGGTTGCTTTTGTATACTCCCTAAAGATTGAAGAAAAGATAAGATTTCATATCCAAAGATCGCAAAAGATCTAATCAAAACAAAGTGGTCTAGTAATAAGAGCTTGTAACTAAAAAATTTATTTTCACTGTGGTTTCTAGTTCGAGTACTGTGATTGCTTATATGATGGCTACTGGAAACTTACATGGTCGTTAACTTCAGGGCCCGTGAAGTTAGTCGAGGTGCCTGCAAAGTAGCTCGGATACCCACGTTAATTAAAAAAAAAAATCTGATCAAAACTGTGTTGCGATTTTGAAATATTTCTTTGTTCATTGTTGGATTGTGGTTTCAAATATCTCTTTGTTAATTGTTGTACCATCAAAAGAAAAACCCAAAGTAATAATGCAACATCCAAAAGTTGAGAGACAGGCAGAGAGTGAGAGATTATTTAAAGATCCTTGAAAAAATTGTTAAACAAGACTAGTGATTAACCATCAAACAGTCAGCAATGGATATGATTTGCTCAAGTTTGAAACAATCAATGAACGTGTTGACTGGAGACTTTCTACAACTACATAAACTACATTACCAATTACTTCCATCAACAACCACAATTAACAAACCAGAAACACACAAAAAAGAAGAAGTTAATCTCGGAAAATTGTATAAAACCCACCTCAAATCCGATTTCTTGAACAAGTCAAATGAGTTTCTAATACATGAAAGTGAAATCAAATCGGTCTTTGTTACATTTCAGCCTGAAAACTAAACTATTACAGCGACCTAAACCCTAATTCCATCGATGCATATGAATGTGCATGAGAGATTGAGGGGAACAACGAGTGACCTTGGACAGATTTGGTGTGGAGAACTGGACGGCGGGAACTGAGACCAGGGGGGCCGTTGATGTTGAGGATTGGCGCGAAATTAAGTTAGTTACATGGTGTTGGTGATAGTTGGGCTGGGCTGGGCCGAGCAATTTTAAAAGGTAGAAAATGGAGTTAGTTGAGGATTCGGAACTTGAATTTCCTTAACTTTAATTAGTTCGCCACCTATCAATTGATGAACAACACTTTTTAAAATTTTAAAATTTATTTTAAAAGCTTCAATTGAATATTTTTAGTATTTTTTTTATTATTTTGATTTGTTAATATAAAAAATATTATTTTAATATATTTTCAAATAAAAAAATATTTTGAAAAGAATCCTTTATCATAATTTTAAACACTTTTAAAATCCTGAAACTAAATATCATTTTCAATTAGGTTACTAAAGTGCCCAGCATTCTTTAATCGGGTTTACTATCCAAAATATACTCTCTTTTTTTAACAGAAATCTTGTCCAAAATAACAAAGTTTTATTAAATAAAAATTGATATGTATGAATGTGTGACTCAAATGAGAGATGTCTACTATCAGGGATGAAGTTTTTTCACATTATTTTTTATCCAATAGAAGTTCCATCACGTTTTACATCATAACCTTTTCTTAAATAAAAAATAATAAAATAAAGCTTTTCTAAAATGAAATTCAGAATATATCCTCATTAAAACAGGGCAAAGCATGAAACTTGCAGCTAGAACCTTTAGAACATGGATAGGTAATGTGTGGCACACTGAAATCAGTTCCCATTGCGAGCTTTTGATACGTGTGGCTGAAAAATATTAAAAAATAATATAAATAATATTTTAAAAAATTATTTAATGGTCTAAATTATTTTATTTAAATAGTTATTCAATATTATATTAAAGCTTTGATGCTTAAACAATCACGAATTCAAATCTTATTATTTTTATTTTTATTTTTATTAAAATTAATTAATCACATAAAATATATATTAAAAAATAATATAAATCACATTTTAAAATTTTACATAACAATTTTAAATTTTATATATATATATATTACTTGCTTTCATTGTGGGAAAGATCAAAATATATTTCCATGGAAATACAATAAGTTTAGCTTTTCAGGGACATATTCAACATTATTGCAGTGGTTCTGCATTTCAGGTTGGAAATCCGACGGTGAGCAACCAGTCAGTGAATGATCAGGGTTGAACTTTAGGAATTTTAGTTTGGGTGGCAAATTAGGAAAAACATCTAGTTTGTTAGAGGGGTAATGTGTGGCCTACTAAAACCAGTTCCTATTGCGAGGTTTTGATCTTGGCTGAAAAGCGTTAAAAATAATATAAATAATATTTTAAAGTATTATTTAATGGTTTATATTTTTTTTATATAGTTATTTAATATCTTATTAAAGCTTTGATGTTAAAACAATTGTGAGTAATATTCTCATTTTTTATTCTAATTAAAATTAATTAATCACACAAAATATATTCTAAAATATAATATAAATCACATATTAAAACTTCACATAACCACTTATGTTTTTAGATTAATATGTTTTTATTTATATACAGATGCATATTCTATAAGAAACAAGCAAGTCATCCACTTTCATTGTGGGAAAGATCAAATATATTTTCATCGAAATACACCAAGTTTCCTTTTGCAAGAAATTGCAAAAGATGATGAAATGGATTTAGTTTCAAACTATCAATAAAATGGGTGCTTTTACGAGGACTTCTTATGAAAATGTACCACTTCAACTGTACTTTCATTAGCAACATTATACCATTAATGAACTTTTAAACATAGTTTAAGGAACATAATCTGACCAGAAAAACTTGAACATAATATAATTTATAATTTCTCAGATGTTGAACAAAGAAAAACAGAAAAAGAGAATTAGAAGTTAATGTAAAAAGATTAAAACTCAATTTGTTTTTGTGTTTTAAAAATATTTTATTTTTTAAATTGATTTTATGTGACTTATATATATACATACTTCTTGGATATAGTTTGTTAATTATAAATTAAGATGACTTGATGTTTGTTGACTATAAATTGAGGGTAATGTTTCAGAAATATTTCCCCATGGTACATGAGAAAGAAAGAAAAAGCTGTTAAACTAATTAATCAAGAATTAACTTGTGTAAATGCAAGAACTCACCTGATGTGTGTTGGCTTCATATACAAACTTCTTGAATAGAGTCCCTGCATATAAGATGACTTGATGTTTGTCCGATAGATTGAGGGCAGTTTTTTGGAAATATTTTTCTAAGTTACATGAGAAGAAAGACAAAGCTGTTAGACTAACTAAAGGTGATTGTGTAAATTTAAGAATTCACCTGATGTGGCACATTGAAACATTTCATGAGGATGTGTGATTTTTAGGTTTCACTTGGTGCACTATGACTTTTCCCAGACTATGTAATAAGAACCAAACGTTGCTTCCTAGCAACCTCATCCATTGCCTGCGGTTTTTTATTGAAGATGTTGAAAAGAAAATAACAGAGATGGTAGTTTTGGTTCTATATACCTGAAGGTTTTGGAAAGAATCTAATATTTTGTTCTTTCTCCATGTAAAATCTCGCTTGCTTCTTCTCTTAGATCCCAAATCTTCACTTTCTTTTAGCCGCATTAGGTTCCCGAGTGCCTTTATAGCTAAAGAAACTCCTCCACACTTCTTCACTATTGATACTCCAATGGCTTCCAGGCGCACCCACTCCTCTTTCCTTCTCATCCCGAATGCAAGCTGTTGAAACAAATGCAAAGAATCTTCTTCAGACAACCTCCTCATGGGCTGGACAAAAGTTGCTGCCATTCTACGAGCAACCATCTCATTACGCGTAGTTACTGTTACAGCACTACCTTTAGCTCCGCACCTTAGTACCTCCTTCAATTTACTCCACCTATCAGTATAATCTTTCCACACATCATCCAGTACAAGCAAAACTTTTTTCCAGTTAACTTTTGTTGAAGGCGTTGTAGCAGGGGAACCAATTCTTGAAGATCACAAGAGGCACCGTCAATGGGCTTCATGATGGCTCTTGTTAATCTTCTCAAGTCAAAATCAGTAGACACACACACCCAGATCCTCAAACCGAATTGTTGTTTAAACTTTTCTTCGTTGGAGACCAATTGAGCAAGTGTCGTTTTCCCGAGTCCCCCCATTCCCTATATAGCATAAATAGGGAGATCGTCGTCATTAGTGAGCAGGATTTTGAGTTGTTCCTCTTTCTTTTTTTGAGAAGCATAATATTGCATAAGAAGACGCCAATAGATGACGGGAACATAGAGATTCTGTTTACAGGACACCTAAACAGAACTATGCAATGAAATGAATAACATACCAAGAAATGAAAAGAACAAATAGCGGCTACAATATATATATTTGAAGCCAAGGAATCAAAGAAGCAGCTGAAAGAAGCAGATTTGGAGCCACACCAGGATAAGAAACCAAACAGACTTCTACCAATATCCAGATTAGTAGTAAAACAAAATCTTTCCATCTTGCATCTTCTTATCCGAAACAAAAGACGAGCCATGGACTCTTCACAGAACAGCCTTTGACAACTTAACAATAAAAGAACCAAGACACTCGACGCATTAACACAGGGAAAACCATAGCAGGCAAAAGGAAGCTCATCAACAGAAGCCCCTAGACTTACAACATCAGAATCTGAAACCAAGATCTGACCAGCTGGAATTGCTTCTATATAGTTTGATGATTCTTCTCCTTTCTAGAAATAGAGTAATCTGGGAAACAATCAAGTTTCCTTAGCATCCGCAACCAGAATTTAAAGAAAAAGAAAGGCCTAAATATCAAGCAGATTAGAGCCAAGCGACCCATTCAGAGTTTCTAAACAACCCCTTTTTTGCCATGTGATCTGCCATATGATTACTCTCACGAAGAGAATGAGTGAATGTGAGTGAACCAAAACATGAAGCTACTCTCTGAATAGAGGAGAAAAGATTATGATGCAGCCAAGGTCTATTATGAGGGTTATTCATCCAGCTAATGACATTGGTCGAGTCAAATTCAACAATAATGTGTTTATGATGTAGATGATAGTTAGAAGTTGATAATTCAATAGTTTTGACAACCGTTTTTAGTTCAGCTACATTAGAGTCTAAAATCCCAAGTGGCGAGGAAAATATACCAAGAAGAATCCCATGATGATTTCCTCTTTCTCCTTCCGTCTTCCGCAAATTTCTGACTCATTCACGAGTGAGTTGGTAAGCCGCCAATCATAGGCATCAGCTGCTATGTCTACAGTTCTTGGTGTTAAATCAAACATGTTTTTCTTATTGGCGATGGCATCCAATTTTTCTCTCACATTTTTCAACTTGTGCTCCATTTTCAATCGAAAAAGATGGGGGCCATGACCGAGAGTAAAGAAGGATCTCAGTCGGTTTCTGGGATCTCTTTGCAGCCGATGCCTTTGAGCTTCAATTGAAAACTCATCCAGTACATCATCAACCTCATAAGCTGCATCCTTGATGCGTCTTAGCCAAATCGCTAAAGCCTTGTTCTTCCATTGCTTCTCCTCCGCATCCTGGAGCACAGCTTGAACCATTGCGAAGGTGCTTTCGAGATTCTCAAGCTCGGTGTCTAGGCCTCGAGCAAGCCCAACCTCTTTGAGAACAGCAACCTCAAGTTCTCCAAGATTGCACCCGCTACAGCAGAAACAACTGCGTCCGCCATAGCTTGTTTCGAAGGCAAAGGAATTGGATGTTGAGAAGTAGAAAAGGTGCACGGAAACTAAAAGCGGGGAGGTGAGCAAGAAATGGTAAGTTAATATTGAGAAGAAAGAGCAATATGAGATGAGAAATGGAAAAGGTGAAGGTGTTTGGTGATGAGATTTTACTGATTTTATTACTGATTTTAGTGTGGTGGTTCAGTTTTATCAAAATATTAGAATCGCAGTCTTTTAACTATACTGATTAGGCTCCACACGGTGCAGACTTGAGTAGCCATGCCAGTCTGTATTAAAGCGTTGAAGTTTCTGATAAGCAACACCCCGGTGATTTGAAGACAACATCTGTCAACTTGATTTTTCTAATTGGTTCAATACATAATTATCCCATGCATTTTTCTATCAATTTTATGTAATATTGATTTGTATTTTTATACTGTAACAATATAAATCTGGTATTAAAATACCTAGTTTTCTCAAAAATATTAAAAAAAAAATTAAAAGAAAAAATCTTATTTTCTTGCATAAAGCCAAGTCTCTACAAAAATAATCATTTCGTATTTTCATACAAAAAAAATTTATAAAAATATGTTTTAACATGCATTTTGGTTTTAATAACTAGTTTATTAAAGTAACGAAAACTAGGCTAATATTTCAAAAATTCTAAAAAAACTTATTTTTTTCCTTTTAGTATCTGGGGTTACAACCTTATACGTAGGACATATTCTGGAAATTAAATTCTTTTATTGATGTTAGAAGGGTTAGTTTTTATCTAATAAGATAAGGATCTTCTCACCCATAAGGACTTTTCTTAAATCATAGACATACCAACAATTAAAAAACACGACAAGTCCTTAGTTTTTATCAGATAATTAAACAATACATCTTATCTTAGGTAAGGTATATTTGGGTGCTAATACATTCCATTTATGCAACCAGTTCTCGTGCCCGATCTCTGAAACCAGTTAGTGTTTCTAGTGATCAAAATATTAAGTGACGACTCTCATTCCCGCTTTTCATAGATAAAAAACAAGAATTTATTGTCTCCCCACATTTACTAGATAGATACATATACTTGAGAGAGTATGATCGTCGCGACACTGCACACGTACAACATAAACCATAATAAAATGGGTATTACGAAGACTTCTCACAAATATAGGCTACGTACCTTACCGGTAATTCTATGAATAACATGGTCCTGATTGAACTTCTAAAATAGATTAAGGATCAAAATCTGACGAGGGAAACTTGAACTTGATATAATTCACAATTTAGCAAATGAATCTAGTAACATAGTTGAGTCTTGAAAAGATTATTAAACAGACAAGTGTTTAAACGATGAGTTTCTACTACTAGATTATATGAATTTCTACAAATATAGGCACACCTACCATTCATAAGTGTTTTGTCACGACCCGAATCCCGGATCCGTGACCGGCAACGTAGGAGCGGTGTTGAAAGGACACCTCACCTACGCTAAGCCTCAGAACGGACATATCAAAAGAACAATTTGTTCAAAAATACGCAGCGGCTCATAATATACAGAAATATTATATTATTCAAATACTGATGAAACCAAAAGATAGTTATTAAAACAAAAATAATAATTCATAATACATTTACATTGTCAAAATCCAAACGTAATTAAAACAAGGTAACAGTGGAGCGTCTAAGACATCATATCAAAACTGAACGGAAAGCCTCGCGAACAAGCAAGGCATACCGACCAGAACTGAAGAAACGGAAACACTCAACAAAGTCCAGAAACTAAGAACCTGAAATAATATTAAAAATGAGGGTGAGTTCAACAACTCAGTGAGGGAATAACATTTAATATACATTTCAGATATTTCAGATATTAATAATTTGTAAGATGATTTATCTTAATATACATATACATATACTTACTAAACATATTATCATAACGTAACATATTATCATAACGTAGTGGATTACATGTCAGAGATCAGATGACACCCGAAGGTGACCAGATGACACCCGAAGGTGACCAGATGACACCCGTCGGTGACTGACACCCGTCGGTGACCACTGTGGGATGATCAATCGCCACAGGCTGATGCCTCTCTCACCAGCTAGGTAACAGAATACTATGTGCACACAGGCTAACTATTCTCCGTTAGCATGGAGTACTGACAAGTCCCATATCAAGGCATAACAGATATTCACATAATCATCAAAGAAACGTATATCATATCAAATAGAATTTACTTTAACAGATTGCGAGTGCAAATTCAAGAATAAATGAGTACTCGGAAAATAAAGCAACATATATAAATATTCAAGAAATTTACTAGTTGTACTCATTGTATAATCAACATACATATTTATTTATATATATATATGCATATTAAAGATTATTCCACTCACCCGGAAAATACTGAACTAAAGGAATGTCAGACAAAGACCCGAAAATCCGATTAAGGATCGTTAGGAGAACCTACAATAAATATATGAAATATACTCAAAAACAAATCAAACAAAAGATCCCAATGCATAAAATAAACCGGGCTTAATCTCCCAAGTTTAGGGACTAAAACGACAATTTTCCAAAACAGGGACCAAAACGTAATTTTACCAAATTTGAGGACCGAATTGTAAATATATATACCATACTGAAATTTATCCATAATTCGTCCTTATCTGTCCAGAATCTTGAATTATGCCCAAGGACCATGTGATTTACAAATTTAGGGTCAAATTAATTTGTCAAATTGGAGGACCAAACTGAAAATATTAATTATACTGGAATTTTGTCCTTAAATCATCCTCAGTTCTGTTCAGAACCTCAATTTATGCCCCAGGGACCAATCTGTAAAATTTCCAAAGTTCGGGGACTAAACTGCAATTTCACAAATTGAGGGACCAAACTGAATTTTCGTCATCTTCAACCTCAAACCCAGAATTTCAACAGATCACCTACTGTTATCCCCTGATTTCTAACAAATTTCACCATTTAAACAAAATCATAACTCAAAATCATTATCTTTCAATTCAATCTCTCAAAATCAACTAATTAATCAAATACCCACAATAATCAACTCCTAACCTTCAAATTAATTCATCAATTAACTCAAAATACAAACTTCAAAACTCTCAAAATTAATCAAAACCGAAATTTAACATATTATACACTTAAAACCATAAATCTTACCTTTTTACTTATTTTCTTCAATCTTTTTCCTTTTTCCCTTATTTTCCCCTCTTTTCTCTTCTTCTTCTTCTTCCTCTCTTCTCTCCTGCCGGTTCTCTCTCCAAATTCAGATCCTTTTTTTTTTTTTTTTCTTATTCTTATATATATTTATCAACTATTAGTCAATTACCACAACACCCTTCAATCATTTACCCTTTCTTTAAGCCTCCAAGGGCTTTATTGTATTTTCTCATTCCTTTTTATTACAAAACATCACATGTTTGGTGATGGTAATTATACAATTTTTCTTAACAGAGAATAGTTTTTTAAATACATTAAAATAATTTTATTTTCTAGAATTTATTTTTGATATAAAGATATTAAAACAATTCAAAAACTTAAAAAATTTAATTGAAAGCAAAAGAAAAAAATTTAAATTTTGTAAAAAGTACAGTCCAACCAAAAAAACACACGGCTTTACTTATGCTATAAATCTCTTTTTAATAGTAAATAGGTAGGTGTTTGGCGTAACGTTGTGGGTGTGGTTAAGTTTTTTTCTCATGCAATAAAAGATGTCTAAGCGATAATAACCTCAATCAACACGGTTTAACTTGACTATACATGCAACACATGATATGAAATCAAGATTACCTTGAAGAAAAGAAAGTGACAAAAAAAAACATAACAAAACTCAAAGCCCAATGACCTAATGGCAAATGATAACATTTTTTAAAAAATTAATTTTAAGAAAAAGTAACATAAAAAAAAAAAACTCAGGTCAAGTTAAGTTAACTTGACCAACCTACCATCCATAATATGAGATCAGGATAAAAAAAAATTAAATATATTTTTTAAAAGGACCTAGAATAAAATACTAAAGTTAAATAAAAGAAACGTCAGATAAAACCCAAGTTAACTTGACTAACCTGCACTTAGGATGACCCCACATAAAAAATGTGAAAGAATCACAAAGCTCAAGGGTCAATAAAAAAAAATATATAATTTCTTAAAAATAATTTGAGGCAAAAAAACATTTAGTCAACTTGTGTTAACTCGACTAACCCTCCACCCGAGATAGAAGATCGATATAAACTAAAAAATAAAAGTTGAACATATAACAAAGCTCAAACCCCAATAACCCAATGTCAAATGATGAAATTGAAAAAAAAATTAGTAAAGAAAAAAAAAAGACCTAACATAAATTGGGCTAATATTCAAAACTAATTATCCAAATCATGAGAATATGATTACCGTGCAGAAAAGTAAACAAAAAAAAACTAATAAAGTAAAATTTCCAATCATATTTTTTTTCAAAACAAAACAAATAGTAATCATAATAATAAGGATCAAATATGGTATAAAATCCAAATAATAATAATAATAATAATTAGGGATTAAATTAAAAAATAAAATAAATTAAGAAAAAAGATTAAAAAATAGCAATAAAAAGAATGAGAACCATTATTTGATAAAGAAATAAAATAAAATAAAATGTTGAGGGTTAAAAATAAAAATAAAAACCCAAGAAAATAATATGAAAACAGAAATCAAAAGAATGAGGACTAAATTGAATACAAAAACTATATGAAACAAAATTTTTAGGTATGAATTTTTTTAAAAAAAAAACTTCAAAAAAGTATTACAAGCAAAACAAATAGTAATTAAAAGAATGAGAACTAAAATTAATATAAATAAAAACTAGAGGACACAATCAATTTTTGAAAGGGCTGACATGAATTTCTAAGTTAAGAGAAAAAAAGAAAGGAAAAGAAAAAAAAGCTCATTAGAGCCCAATCACACCTTTACTGTTAACACACATCTCGCCAATATGAAGCGAACAATGGGCCACTCCAAACATCATCGTAGATGATTGATTTTGGTCACTGGACGACCTTACATGTGCTAACACATGAGTTGCACATGTCAATAGTTTTTTTATAGTATTTATTTTTTAAAATTACCAAATAGCTAGTAGGTCGACCTAAAAAAAAAAAACAAAAAAAACCCCCCCGAACCATATATATATTAAAAATTAATGATTACAATATAATTAATATAAGGATTATTTTTCTAGATCTTGAAAAATTAAATAAGAACTTGATTAAGTTAATTATTTTTTAAAAAAATTTGAATTAATATATAAATATTATTAAAAAGGACAAAATCAATGTGTATTTTTATGGTACGAGCAATGTATATTTAATTTTAAGTTTAAAAAGTTTTAAATGGATAAAAGGCAATCGAGCGAATATTTTTCCACGGCAATCTTTAATGGCAAAACACGCAAAATATTATAAGTTTCATTTAATTAAGTAAAATTACGTCTTCATAAAGGCTAAAAGGATGTTTATAAGATTGATATTTTAGTTGAGAAACCTCAACAGTTGATTTTCTTATACAAGTTTTCTTTTGAAGTAACCAAAAAAAAAACTTAATTGGCTTAATTTTATGCTTTTTTTTATGAGAAGTATTGTGTGTTAAGGAAAAAAAACCTATTACAGTAGTAAAACAAGTTTCAATTAAAACAAATAATGAACCAATCATTTTTACACATTTATATGAAGAATAAAACAACAATCAATTTGAGAAAATTATTTAAACAATTACAACAAATTAAAACTACGAAAATATATATTTTATTATCATTACAAATTTTGCATATCAATTTTAATTGATTCTAATATCAGGAATGCGAGCTATCTTAGGCCAGTCCTCTCCTAAATCTTTCTCACACCTTTTCTTCAAATTTGGACAATTATAAATGTATAGAGATCGGAGAGAAGTGAGCTGTTGGATACTCTCTGGCAATGAATTCAGCTCTGGACATCCTTCAAGTAACAAATCCTCAAGCGCAGTCAGATGCCGCACTCCCTCAGTTAGGGATGTGAATTTATCACAATATTGAATATTTAAACTACGAAGAGAAGATAAACCACACAGCCCATTCATTGGCAAACAATTTAATCTTCTACCACCTATGTTTAAAACCTCCAAGGAATTGAGATTACGAAGACCTTCCTCTGGCAAGCTTTCAAGTTCATCACAATCCCAAATAGTCAAGCTTTTAAGGAGGGTATGATTTTGCAAAAACCCATCGGGAAGCTCCCTCACATTTGGAATCTCTTCTATATGAAGGGAGGTGATAGAAGTGAGATTCCTAACTGACATCAGCAACGAAGCATTCACTCTCTCGATGTGCAGTGATTTGACAGAGGGTATAATTGGTATTTCGTTCAACATAGGGCAATCGAATATCCTCAATTCTTGAAGGCGAGGAAAAGTACACGCAGACCATTGCTCTAATCCCTCCATGTACTTAAAAGTCAGCGTCTCCAAAGATGGGAATGGACTTTGCCCATCTCCATACACATTGCTGTCAATACTCTTCACACCATCCATTCCACGCAATACAAGACTCTTGAGGAACTGCAGTTTCCCCAATGGTGGAAGTTGTTCACAGTGGTCACATGCTGATAGCTCCATCTCTACCAGATTTGGTAGCGTCATGTTCAAGTTCATCATCCAATCAGGAAATCTTGAACCTCCATATCCGCATATCCTCAACTTCTTCAGATTTGAATGAGTCTGAAGCCCTTCAAGGACCTCCTCGTTATTTTCCTGAATAACACTCTTTCTTTGCTGCGGTGGCACTAATGATCCAGGGTGAAAAAGGTAAGATCCATTCTCATACCAAGATAAAGTCAGTGATAAAAGAGCTTTCTTCAACTTCAAATTGGCACTTGTGGCATCTTTTAAATTCTTAACATTCACAAGATCTACGATCCTCAATTCACCAGCAAGATTATTCAGCCTTTCCAGCTCACTTATGCGACGACCATTCTCCCCACCCACAATGAACAGGGTAAGTTTTCGCAGGCATATCAATTGCCCCATTCCAGCAGGCATAAATCGAAGTGAATAACAACCCGTTATGTCAAGATAGACAAGAGTTTTCATGTGCTTCATACCTTTTGGTAAATGGATGAGCTGTTTGCAAGAACTCAGATCTAGTGTCTGGAGGTTTTGGAGAGAGGTTGTACTTTCAGGCAGTGTTTTGATCTCGGAGCCTGATACATCTAGATACCTTAGATGTTTCAAATCACAAATTGACTTCGGCATGGCCCGGATATTTCTTAAACTCAAGGCTCGATGTTTTCGACCAGGAATCTTTCCCCATCCATTCCCATACTGTTCATTCCTCACAAGAAGTGAGCGAAGTGATAGGACCTTGAGAACTTCAGAAGACGAAGCTATTGATTTGTTATAAAAAGCAACATGACGGGCAGTCTTAGGAATTTCCAACTCCCCATCGCCTTCTGTCGTATAGCATTCTTGTGCTGCAATGGATTGTGCAAGATCATGCATAAGATCATGCATTTTACATGTTATGTTGCCAAATCCATCATCCTCGACCTCTTGCAGAAATGACCTTCCCACTAGTTCATTGAATATCTCAATACCCATGACGTGCAAATCCATTTCTCTTCTGCAAGAAATAAAGCCATTTGCCATCCACAAAGCAACCAGCTCCTCCCTCCTCATCACCTCATCTTTTGGAAATATAGCGCAATACGCAAAGCATTGCTTCAAATGTGGTGATAGATTAGTGTAACTCAACCTCAAAGCAGGTAAGATCTCGCTTGCTTCTTCTCTTAGATCCCAAATCTCACTTTCTTTGACAGCTATCCACTGATCTTCACTTTCTTTTAGCCGCATTAGGTTCCCTAGTGCCTTTATAGCTAAAGGAACACCACCACACTTCTTCACTATTGATACTCCAATGGCTTCCAGGTGTGCCCGCTCCTCTTTCCTTCTCATCCCGAATGCAAGCTGTTGAAACAACTGCCAAGAATCTTCTTCAGACAATTTCTCCATGTGCTTGACAGAAGTTGTTGCCATTCTATGAGCAACCTTCTCAATACGCGTAGTTACTATGACAGCACTACCTTTAGCTCCACACCTTAATACCGCCTTCAATTTATTCCACCTATCAGTACCATAATCATCCCACACATCATCCAATACAAGCAAAAACTTCTTTCCATTTAACTTCTCTTGGAGCGTTGCAAGGGATCCAATTCTTGAAGACCACAAGGGGCACCATCAATGGACTCTATGATGGCTCTTGTTAATCTTCTTACATCGAAATCAGTGGATACACACACCCAGATCTTCAAACCGAATTGTTGCACAACCCTTTCTTCATTGTAGGCCATTTGAGCAAGTGTTGTTTTCCCGAGCCCCCCCATTCCCCATATAGCATAAATAGGGAGACGGTCTGCATTAGTGAGCAGGATTTTGTTGATTAGTTCCTCTTTCTCCTTGCCTCTTCCGCAAATTTCTAATTCATTCATGAATGAGCTTGTAAGCCGCCAATCGTAGGTATCTGCTGCTACGTCCCCAACTAGTGATGTTAAACCGAAATTTTTCTTCTCATTGGCAATGGCATCCAGTTTCTCTCTCACGTTTTTCAACTTATGCGCCATTTTCAATCGAAAAACAAGTGGATTATGATCAAGAGAAAAGAAGGATCGTAGTCGATTTTTTAGATCTTTTTGCAGCCGATGCCTTTGAGCTTCAATTGCAAAGTCATCCAGCACATCATCAACATCATAAGCTGCATCCTTGAGGCTTCTTAGCCAAATTTTTATAGCCTCGCTGTTCCATTGCTTCTTCTCTGCATCCTGGAGCACAGCTTGAACCATTGTGAAGGTGCGCTTGAGATTCTCAAGCTCGGTGTCTAGGCCCCAAGCAAGCCCAACCTCTTTGAGAGCCTGCAAGCTCAAGTTCTCCAGGATTGGACTCACAAGAGCAGAAACAACTGCATCAGCCATGGCCTGTTTTGCTTTGGAAAATCTGGGTCTTGGTAACAACTGATATCGCAAGATTGGTTATGGAGATGAGAATGGAAATTCTAACGGAAACACAAGGTTGTTAATGGAAAAGAGAAGTGAAGAAGGGCTTCAAATATGATCAGGAAATTTTAAAGGAAACACGAGATTGGTTATGGAAAAGAGAATTGCAGAAGGACTTTAAAAGTGAGCAGGGAATTTTAATGGAAACACAAGATTGGTTATGGAAAATAGAAATACAGAAGGACCAAACAATTTATAACTCTTTAGAATAAAGAAATTAATCTAACTTGGACTTGAAGTGAAGAACATTAAAAAGAAGAAAAGAACATAATATGAGTTTGAATATTGAACAGAGAAGGCAAGAATTTGTTCCTTGCCCATTCTCTTTAAAATTCTAGCCGGATGGAGTTTCACAAGGCAAAAGATTCTTGTCTTGTGATCTTTTCCTTTAAACAATGACTTCTCAAAGCAAAAGGCAGCACTCCGGAATTTCACCCTGTAAGAAAAGAAAAGGAAGAAAGAATCAAATGAGGATAATTCAGAGCCTTACAAATTACAATATTATTTCTGGCATTTTACCTTTTTATGAAAAGCAAATCGTAAAATAGTTTGAACATAAAGCAAGTTCAAAGCATTGTTTCCCTCTGTTATCATGGATCAAACCAACAATTTCTTCATTTTTGTTTGGGATTTAACTACGATTCAATCATGCTATTGTCGTTAACATGCAGCTACTGTCTCCTTCCACATGAGAGTTTTGATCTTACTCACAGAAAACAAAACAAAAGGAAGCACTGTAACAAGAGCTAGAGTTTGGTAAATACACTTCTTAACTCATCACTTTCATCAGAACCACCTTTCCGAGGTGACTTTAACCTCCATCCACAGACAAGAATCTTGACCTCTTCTCTTTATTACAGGTTTTCCCTATTAAATAAAATAAATAATATCTTGAGGTAATATTTAACAGTTTAAATTTTTAAATTTAAATAGTTTTTTAATATGTTATTAAAATTTTAATTACAAAACAAATTTAAATCTTATAATTTTTATTCTTTATTTTAATTAAAATTAATTAATAGTATAAGTTAATAACCCATGCAAAAATTACAAGCTCAAAAAATATGCTAAAAAGTAATATAAATCTTAAAATTTTACCTAATAATTAAAATTTAATTTTAGGTCGACGTGTTTCTATTATACTAATACGCATATTCTACCAGAAACAAGTCACCGTCTTTCATCATGAGAAAGATCAAAATATATTTCCATGGAAGTACAGTAAGTTTCCTTCTGCAAGACATTGCATAAGATGATAAAATGGGTACTTTTACGACTTCTTATGAAAATATACCAACCTGTACTTCCATTAGCAACATTACCATCAATAAGCTTTTAAACATAGTTTAAGGAAAGCGGTTGAAAAACGCTTTTCAAAAAATTAATTTTTTTTTTATTTTAAATTAATATTTTTAATGTTTTCAAATCATCTTGATATGCTGATTATAAAAATAATTTTTAAAAAATAAAAAAAATATTATTATCATGTTTTTTTAAGTGAAAAGTACTTTAAAAAATAATAACAATTATACTCCCAAACACGTTTATAATCTGACAGAAAACTTGAACATAATATAAATCATAATTTCATAACATAATATAAATCATAATTTCACATATGATTCTAGCAACGTAGCTGAGCCTTGAACAAAGAAAACTAGAATAAGAGAACCAGAAGCTAATGTTAGAAGATTAATAACTTTTTGTTTTTACATTTCAAGAACTTTTTTGAAAAATATAAATTTTTTTTTTAAAATTTTTTTTTTTTTTTTTTGTGTTTGCAAATTGTTTTTGATATGCTAATATGAAAAATATTTTAAAAAATATTATTTTAATTTATTTTTAAATAAAAAATATTTTAAAATATAATCACTCTATATTTTAAAATACCTCTGATTTAGAGTGTTGCCGGCGAGAAAGGCGAGGTTCGGTAAGGAAGGCGAGGCCCACCTAGCACATCAATCGACGAGGAATTTCGTTTTGTTTTATTTAGAGCAAACTTAACACAAGCCCCTCAGCCATGATTTATTTGAGGCCAACCCTAGCCCAATGTTTTCTCAAAGCCCTAAACTGCCTAGTGCTTGGATCCCAAAGTCTCCAGTCTTGGGCTCAAGGAGTTGTAGGTCGTGCAGATCTAGTTCTTTCCAATCTTCAATGAAGGGGTCCTGTGCTAGTGGATTGCACAAATTCAATGCTTGTAATCTCCCAAACCAGAAGTGGTTTTGACAAACCGTTTTTTCTGTGGTCATATATACAAGAGATGCCATGGAATTGAGCTTTTTGACAGGTGAGCTTCATGCATAGCATTTCCATGAACATATATAAAGAATATTTCCGGTGGAGACTTGAGATAGCTTCTTTCTAGTTAACATGACAAGAGAAAGGCACATGTATTTCCCCTACCTTTGCTTTGCAGGGGCTAAATTACAAATGGCACCTATAATGAAAAGGATAGTGCGCTTAGCTCATAATGATCTTTAAATTACTGTTGACTAGGGTTAGTCTCTTAAAATTACGGTTCAGAATTGAAGAATTTCTTTCTATGCATATGATCAAACCCTAATATATCTGGACATCATAAGGCCCATTTCTAATTAAATAAGTAATCTGCAGAGGCAAGAACTATATGTGATTGATAAGTTTTTGTCTTCTTGAGATGGCATTATTGCCTTGCCTGTTTCAGATTGAAGTCAGACATCAATGCCAGTAAAGTAAAAAGGACTTTCTCCAGAATCAAAATGATTGCTGGTTTCATTAGCAAATTTCAGCTCCAGAAGCAATCGTGCACAAAGAAATGGTTAGCTATACATTGCCTAACATTGTGCATTGACAACGATAGTTTCAGGCTTCATTCCATGTCACTAAGATTACAACCAGAACTAGAATCAAGCAAAGGCTCAAGAACACATTACACATATATGATCAACATAATGAAATGAATTAATTAGCGGTAAGCACTCCTACTTCCCTTTTTTTTTTTTCATTTCTTCTCCTCCTGGTTTCTTGTTTCTTGTTTTTTCCACCACAAAACATACACATTTTCTTCAAGCAAAAAAGACTTAAAATGACACTGAAGAACTAACTGACCCTTTTTTTTTTCCTTCCAAGCCAACCACATTTTTATATATTTATATCTATGCCTCCCCTCTCATTCATGAAGACTATGAAACAATACTCATGGAACTAAATAAAAGGAAAAAAAAATCAACAAGACAAACATGGTATATAGAAAAAAAGTTTATGCATGATCAGCAATGTTCTTTCCCTTGCCAGTCTGGTCTACCTAATGTGAACTCCAAGCTGGGGTTCTTGCAATCCATATTAGAAGATCCCAAGCAGCTTTTCAGCTGAGTCGAATTACATTCCTGCAGTATTAATTAAGACATTTTCATGTTACCTCCAAAAAGTGAATAAAATTCTTATCCTTTCTGCTAGATTTCTGGAAAATCTTGATCTACTCAAATTTTAAAAAAATTTAGACTTTGGATGGTACCTCCATTTGTTGTCCAAATCTTTGTTGTGACTGGAATGTTCCTTGTCTGTGCCCATCCATGTCGTTGGAGTTTGTCAGGGGCCATGCCTCTCTACCACTGAAATAGTAACATAAGTTTTAATTAGCTTGAATTTATATTGACATGGTGCAGCAATATCAATATTTGCAAACCAAAGCATATAATAATTATTTAGAGTAGTAAAGTTGATAGACCATCTTTCATAGTTGAATGCCACAGATTCAGCTGAAGCTTAATCAATTAATTGGAATGGTGACATTGTCTCTTATTTCAAAGCTAATTAAGAACAGCTCAACTTTCATTTTCACTAACCTACAAGGGTCAATTTCTGTCATTTTCCCTAATAAAAAAGTCCAATATAAGTCACATTTGATACGTGCACAAAGGCTATAGAGGAAGGGATCATGAGCTAAAGATATGCATGGAGACAGAGGCCAAGCCCTTGTACCTATACAAGGCATGTCATTTCAATGAATGCTATTAAGTGCTTAAGAACAGCCTGAAAAGGATGTTACAGGCAGCAGGGAGAGAGATGTGTGTGATGGAAATGTTCTTAAGTGCTATGACATTTGAGGAAATATCAACACAGAAAGTGTTAGTTGCTTCCATTCTAATTAAGTACTGGCCCTAAAAGTCATACAATATTCTATTTTAGATAGGGCAGTATCTAAGATCAAAGCTTTTGCTTGCTTGTGAAAATCTAGCTACCAGTACCTTTACATTTACACTTAGTGTAATAAAACTCCATTATAGGGAGAATTTTAGTCACTAGTCCTGTTACTCTATTTCTGTCTATCTTTAATGGCAGCTGGAAATCATTTATTTATGCAGTGATTGCAACCAAAACCTAAAGCTCCAGCGGGGAGTCATGTCAAAGTGAAGGTCCCAGCTGGTTTACATCTCTATTTAAAGAAACTTTTCTAGCCGAAGAACACCCTTGCTGATAAAACCCAAGAAAGAAAGCAAAAAACTGAATTAATCTACATGCTAGTTAGTGGAAGCAGGTACTAATTATAATTAAATACTAATTGATGAAACAATGAACAACATCGGCATTTTTAATTTAAACTTTGAGAAAAGGACGGCACAAAATAAGTCAAGATGGAACCGATCTTTTTTGTTGTTATATGCAATGTGTCCTCGTGATGGAATAAGAACCAGCTGAGTTTAACAGTAACATGATAATATATTGTTATTCTAAAAAGAAAAAGAAAAAGTGTACGTAGCTGTGGGAATTGCTTTCTTTCTTATCCTAATTAGCGTTTGATTGCATTTTGGGAACTTTTCTATATATATAATGGCGTAACACATTAAAGCTACAAATCTCATGTCAGCAAAAAATCTTCCGAAACATAAAAGATCGCAAAAGAAAAGAAAGAAAAGAAGAACATTATATAATACACTATAATAATATAGAAAGCAAAAGCTGCCTGCCTGCATGCAAGAGAAGAACTCCTTTTATTCCTCAAAAAACTGGCGTGAACGTGAGTGGGTTTTGGATTTCTAAGTTGATCAAGTACAACGCAAAAAGAAAATAAAAGAAGAAGAAGAAGAAGAAAAGCATTCTATTTCATTAGTCTATTATACTATCCTTTAAAAAAAGTGTAGGGCATGCAAAGCATGTGTGTGTGTGTGTGTGTGTGTGTATAACGCTTTCTGATGTCTAGCAAATTGTGTAGCAAAAAACATTAAAGAGAGTCGCACAAAAGAGAGAAAGAGGTACCTTGAAGAATTACTCCAGAGAGTGGTAGCAGCAGAAGTAGTAGTTGAAGGGTAGTCTATGTCTTGCAGAGCTGTTGGTCCATCTGCTTGAACTACTCTTTGCAGTCCACCTTGCTCATTTGCAGTCCTAAAACCGCCAATTGGAGCCATGTCTTCTTCTCCAGATCCATCTGATATGGCCCCATGGGCTGGACAAAAGTTGCTGCCATTCTACGAGTAACCATATCATTATGCGTAGTTACTATTACAGCACTACCTTTAGCTCCGGACCTTAATACCTCTTTCAATTTATTCCACCTATCTTCGTAATCATCCCACACATCATCTAGTACAAGCAAAAACTTCTTTCCAGCAAATTATTTATTCTTCGTAAGCAATAATTGTTTTTTATCAAATTTGATTTTCATTTTTTTGTTGCTATTTTTGCTTAAGATAATTTTAAAATTTTATTTATTTTTTTATTACATCATTTAATATTAAATTAATTGGAGATTGAGTTTCTATATTGAGTTCGGGTCTAGAATTTTATGACTTCTGAATTTGAAAAATTAATTCAGGTTTAGAAGATTTTTCTGAGTTTGCTTACTCTCTTTTTTTCTTTTTTTTTTAACTCGTGTTTTTTTTAATTTTATCTTTCAGTATTTATTTAATTAAATATTGAACTCCATTATGTTTTTATTTGTTTTCTACAAGATTTCTCATTAATTTAGAAAATAACTTAGGTTATTTTAGGGTTTTTTTTATCGTTGTTCTTTATTAAAGTTGGCTTTTAAAAAGGTATTTTTTTAATTTAACCAAATTAGTTGACTAAATATAAGCATGAAATATTTACTTTATGATATTTTACTTTGTTTGCACCTAGAATAAGGAAATAAGGGAAGCGAAAGAATGATTTAAAAAAAATTAGCACATTAAATTAAGAATATTAGTAGAATAACATGTTATTAAAAATAATTAGTAAAATATCATAGTTTGTACATGTCGCAATTAGAAAACGCGATATTTATAACTTGTTGCTATTCAGAACAATGACTTTTACAACAACAAAAAAGATTTTGATAAGACAAATACAATAATATCAAATAAGATCAACAACAACAACCCAAGTAAACTATAATTACTACAAAAAAACAAGTGAGTCACCTGTTATTTTTAGAAATAAATGTAACTCACTTGAGGTATTGTTGATGATATTTTTTTTAACAGTTATCTTTTTCTTTTATATTTGTTGTTCTTTTCATATATATATATTTTTTTTTACAGAAGTCGTGATTCTAATAGCAGCAAGTTATAAGTATAGTATTTTTCAATCATGACCTGTATAAACAGTGTTATATTGCATTTTCCATTCAATGACATGTATAAATTGTATTGTTTCACCGATTTTTTTTTTTTATATATATTATTTCACCAATATTTAAAAAACAAAAGTGCTGCCAAGCCAAAATGGCCCAAAAGAATGCGATAAACATAATGCCACATTTTATATGGCATTTGAAAGTACATATATTAAAAAATTAAAAAACAAAATACAATCCAAACAACCTTAAATCCAACCATTATTTTTCTGATTTCACCATTGCTGAAAATTAAGTTGTTGATTCCCACTTAATAAAACTCAAAAAATCAATCCAGCCGTATGAAATCAACCATTTTTTTCACCAGGGGCTCGATATTCTCGCTCTTGGGATTCAGCAAATAAAAGCAATGGTCCTCCCCTTCAGTTTCATAAAAATTCACAGTACCACCCCATCCACACTCGCTCATAGCTTATAATAAGCCATACCTCTGCCTCTATGCTTATCCTTTTCTGCCACACAAACTAACACTTTATCACACTTAAATTTCGACAAATTCGGATCCACTGCCGGGTTCAATTTTGGATCATCTGCCCCAGAACTTGCTGGACATATTTATTGGTAGAACTTGTCTGGCTCCTTAGCCCAAAATATATGGGTGCACTATTAGTAACCTTTTTATAGCCACGGCAGCCAATCCCGCAGCCCCAGCTTGGACTGCCACATAATGGGCTATGGTGCCTCCAGCACTCTCGCCGGCTAAAATAACCCGCCCGAGATCCGCATATTCATTAATCCATGGTTCGGGTCCATTACCATTAGAGTGCTTCGCGATCCACATAAGCCTTGCCCATGAATCATCGTATGCAATCGGCAATTGGTGTTCAGGTGCTAACCTGTAGTCAATAGATATAGCAATGACATTGGCTTGGGTGGCTAGGGTTGAAAGAAAATTCTTCAAGGCAGAAGTAAATGGTGAGCCTATGCAAAAGCCACCACCCTGATAGTGGACGAGGAGAGGGAGTTTTTTAGCTGGGCCGTTGATTTTTGGGAGGAAAATACGAGCCTTTACATTGATCACCGGTGAGATCACAACATCTTTGGATTGGACCCCCGTTTCTGTGTCGACGCCTGCTGAAACGAAGTCAATGTTCCAATATCTCTCCATGCGGCCATCTTTGTGTACCTTGAAAAGGCCTTGAGGAAAATCATGGGATATTTCTGTATTGGCAGTGGACATTGCGAGTTTTAGTGGTCTTTTAGCCTGGAAAATGACCTTTGGCTATCTAAAAGATAATGGTTGTGGAGCTGAAAATCAAAGGGAAACTAAATTAAACCTGAGACTTGGGTATAGTTTTATTAAATTGCTTGGAAGAAATGAAGTTTAGATTATGATATTAATCTTTGTTAATTCCACTTCCCTTGAGATTTACGCCGGGATGCAGTACTAATTAGTCATACAAACAAACAAATTAAGCACATATAACCAATTGATTCAGAATTAAGTAACATTACGTCTCGATCCAAGACTCAATCAGTTAGCACCTCTAGTTTAATATTATTAGTTTCAATTAATTAAGTAAAATTGCGTCTTCATACAGACTAAAAAATCATGCTTATGAGCTCATTCTTTATTGTTTGGTATATTCATGGATAACCTTCAACAATAGATTCTCTTATACACGCTCTGTTTTGGAGTAATTAGTGTCTTAATTTTTTTTATTTTTGTTTTCGTGTTTCTCTTTGAATTTAATTTGGTTTGTATTCTCTAAAACTTTTCCTTTTTCCCATGCAACCATTTGCTTAATGTCACGAGAGCTTCAATAATATATCGACTTTTATTGTAATAAAATTAATCTTGGTCAATATTTAAGTATGTATTTAATTGCAAAGTTGATGAAGTCATTGAAAGTAGTAGAAAACTTATTCTATAAAGATTTGAGCTGAGAAGAATAAAAAAAATTTAATTCTAATAAAAAAAACCTAATTCTCTTATTCATGCATTTTTTTTAAGAAAATATTTTTTTATGATCAGAAATATTGTTTTTTTAAGAAAAAACTTATTACAATGATAAAAGTAAGTTTCAATAAAATAAAATCATGAATCAATCATTTTTACACATTTATATGAAAAATATATGTGAGAACAATAAATTTGAGAAAATTATTTAAAAATTTACAAAAAATTAAAATTAAAAAAAATATATTTTATTCTCATTCAATTCAATCTTAATCAAAAATTATTTTCAAATTTTTGCACATCAACCTAGCATATAATTATCTTTAAAGAAATCGATGATATCATTAAAAAAAACCTTTATTAGAACCAATTGTTTACCCTTCTTTTTATATATTTTAAATAAAAACATAAATTCCAAAAAAAATTCGTCTTTGTTGTTTGTAAATTCCAAAGAAATTATGTCTTATATCTACTTTCATTTGTTAGGATCTAATGCTTGCAAAATACATATATGCATGGATTGGGTTTATTTACGGAGATGAAAAAATTCATGCGGGGGAAAATAAAACAGTAGGAATGACTGAATTCTTAGGATTGGTAATGCATAACAATCTGTACTTAAATAAATTTTTTATCAAGCCTACCGATTTACATGATGAAGCATTCAGTTAGTTATGCTTGAATTTTGTTTTTTAATGGTTGCCGGTTTGAGTTTTTTCAAGATCACCAGCTTAGTTATGATATATAACTAGTCTACATTCTCACAATTAAAAAAAAAGTTTTTTTATTTTAAGTTGCTTCAAGTATTTGATCGATTTTCATGCAACAAAGAAGCATGGGATTGTGATCTTGGGCTGTGATGAATACCGGGCTAGGCGTAAGTTTTCCTTGATAAATGTTGATAAGTTTAGGCTATGGTTTTTGATAACTTGAGCTAATTCGTTTTGGGTTGTACTCATGGGTTTGATAGGTTTGGGATGAGCAAACACCTGCTCAAGAAAATAAAAAATCTTTTCTAACCCATTTCCAGGCACCGGAAATCTGGACTTCCATAAGTCATTGAAATTATTCAACACAAAATGCAGAATCATGAAGCAAGCAAGCAAGCAAAGCAATTATATCACTAGATTGTTGCCTCACATGTAAAGCTAATTTACTCTTCGCTGCAGTTTCAGAGAAGGAACGTGGCTGTGTTTTGCTTATTGGTTAGTAAAAGTCTTCGTCCCGCGCTGGCCAAGTCGCTGGGCTCCACACGGTGCAGACATGACAAGCTATGCTCATCTCTCGTAAGCAAACTGTGTATTTCTCTCACATCAATGATGACAACGGCCTTGTTGGTTAGTAAAGTAATCTTCCGAAGTATGGTTGAGAGAGAGATTATTTTTAGTTATTTACTAGGAAATACAATGGCAGGTTGTCGAAGCATCTAATGATGACAACGACAACGACAACGGGCCATCTCTTCCAAGGATTTCTAAGCTTCCTGGAGCAGCAAATTTACGAAGCAAAATTATCAAAAAAAAAAAAAATTAATTAATTAGAAATCACAACTAAAGAAATGTGAAATAATTTTTTTGTTAAATTTTTAAAAAACTTGTTGATTTTATTTGTTAAATCTTTATCAAAACTATGTAATTTTGATATTTTTATAAAATAAAAAATTAAATTGATGAATTTACTTGACTTATGACCCAATTGCTACTTGGGATAAATTCCTAGGCCTAGACTAGGTTTAAAAATCATGATAAAAAAATGGATCCAATTTTTTTTATTAAATTCTTTATAAATTTTTTTTTGTAAACATTTGACCAAAATAATGTTATTTTTATATATTTGTAAAATAAAAAAATAATTGTCCGGGTAACTCTTGCCGATCCACTCGACCTGTGATCCAAGACTTGCCTGGAAGTCGACTTTCAGCCAAGTTTAAAAATTATGATTAAAAAAATAAGGACACAATCTTTTTTTGAATTTTTTTCTTAAAATCTATTGGATAATTTTTTTACTCTAAGTTTACTTGGGTATTCTTGGTTATCTCACTCGATCCGTGACCTAGAACTTGCTCGGGATTGATTCCTAGATCAGGTTGAAAAACAATGATCGAAAAAATAAATATTAAATTTGGCATGGAAATAAATGAAATCAAACAATGAGGGGTGAATCTAAAAAAAAACAATTAAGAAGATAAATGAAACCAAAAGAAATTATAATGAAAATAATTGGGACAATTT
>CAXHTJ010001270.1:0-26621 GCA_964019445.1 Populus tremula | reverse complement strand
GAGCAACGCTGCACTTGAAGGATATTTTCATATCTTCATCTTGGTTACCCTTAAAACATGGCTATGACTCCTGACAGATGTTATCGGGTGAGTGCATTTGAATGAACATCGAACATATGCATACCACTAAGATTGACTATGGGACCATCTATTCTGAAGCTCAAATGCGCACTTCACCGCATGAATATGGGTGATAACATGAACATCATTGATGATGCCAAATCAGTTATTTTCACGATCTGATTTGACAAGCTAAGAGGAATCCATAGAGAAATACATCGCGCTTACAATGATGAGCTGTTTACTGCAAAGCATGAGATCCATGTCTGGATGACTTGGCAGTTCCATGAAGGCTGGTGACCATACATACTTGAATGGTGTTTCAACCGAAGGCAAGTTCATGACTGATTAACAATCTTGATGGGTGTTGGCATGATGCACACAATCAATCAGAGGATAATTCTCAGAAGAAGCCAGAGAGAAAATCCTTCATGATGAATCAAGCAGTACCACACTTGGGGGCAGGGTCAAGCTTGATGAACGATGCAAGCAGTAATTGTCGAAGACAACCCGGGATGGGCACTGCATTTACAGCTGAGTGGATGGCTAACACATGAATGAGCCAATGCATCGGAAGAACAAAGAAAGCTTTGGGATACAAACAAGGGCACCCTATGACGATGGAGCATCAAAGAGGGGGGGACCTATATTTTAAATCAGGTAAGGATGCATGCATATCATCTAACCTCAAAAAAAAAAAAACCATTTGCACATATTTTTGAATTGTTACAGGAAAATCTTTAATGAGGTCCAACAAGATGGTGGAAAGAGAAAGAAGCATTGTGGTGATGATAATAAAGAATCGGTTTTGATCATGGAATAAAAAGACGATGGGATGAACCCTACTATTAGGAAAATCCCAAAGAAATGAATATATCAACCTTGCAACTGGGAAGCCTCGAGTTTTCAACCCTTGCAGTTAGGAAACACCGAGTTTTCAAACCCTATGATCGGGAATTATCAGGAAGCACCAAGTTTTCCAGCCCTTCTTCTGTCATCCCCTCAGGACTTCGCTACGTAAGTCCTATTTTTCACACTTATCATATCACATTTTTTCCATCTGGGTAGGTCGCCCATCATAATAAGTCCGTTTTTCACATTTTTTCCATCCGGGTAGGTCACCCATGATAATGAGACCGCACTTCATCATATTTTTTCCATCTGGGTAGGTCACCCATTACAATGAGACCACACTTCATATTTTTTCCATTTTGGGTAGGTCACCCATTACAATGAGACCGCACTTCACATTCTTTCTATTTGGGTAGGTCGCCCATCACAACGAGGCCGCTTTTTCATATTCTTTCCACATGGGCAGGTCACCCATTACAATGAGACCACACTTCATATTTTTTTCATTTTAGGTAGGTCACCCATTACAATGAGACCGCACTTCACATTCTTTCTATATTGGGTAGGTCGCCCATCACAACGAGACCGCTTTTTCATATTCTTTCCACATGGGTAGGTCACCCATTATAATGAGACCACACTTCATATTCTTTCCATCTGGGTAGGTCACCCATCATAATGAGACTATTTTTTTTTCATATTCTTTCCACCTGGGTAGGTCACCCATTACAATGAGACCGTTTTTTTACACTTTCTTTTGTCTTGGTTAAATGAGGTCGCCAGATGGGATCTCATGTAGCTTTGGTTAAAGGGAATCGCCAGATGGGATTTCAGGTTAACCGAGTTACACACAGTTTAGTTCCAGTTGAATGAGATCGCCAGATGGGATCTCATGTAGCTTTGGTTAAAGGGAATCGCCAGATGGGATTTCAGGTTAACCGAGTTACACATATTTCGTTCCAATTGAATGAGATCGCCAGATGGGATCTCATGTAACTTTGGTTAAAGGGAATTGCTAGATGGGATTTCAGGTTAACCGAGTTACACACAGTTTTTTAGTTCCAGTTGAATGAGGTCGCCAGATGGGATCTCATATAGCTTTGGTTAAAGGGAATCGCTAGATGGGATTTCAGGTTAACCGAGTTACACATATTTTCATTCCAGTTGAATGAGGTCGCCAGATGGGATCTCATGTAGCTTTGGTTAAAGGGAATCGCTAGATGGGATTTCAGGTTAACCGAGTTACACATATTTTCGTTCCAGTTGAATGAGGTCGCTAGATGGGATCTCATGTAGCTTTGGTTAAAGGGAATCGCCAGATGGGATTTAAGGTTAACCGAGTTACACATTGTTTTTTGTTTTTTGGTTTAATGAGGTCGCCAGATGGGATCTCATGTAGCTTTGGTTAAAGGGAATCTCCATATTGGATTTCAGGTTGACCGAGTTGCACACATTCTTTCGTTTTGGTTAAAGGGGGTCGCCAGATGGGATCTCAGGATGAAGAAGAAAAAAAAAAGAGAGAAAGAGAGAAAGACAAAAAAAAAAAAAGAGAACAGAGTAAGGTTTTCAGATGAAGTGGATAATGAGCAAACAGAAATACAAGTTTTTCTTTACAAAGCTTGCTATGCAAAACATTGAGGATTTTTGCTTTGTAAGCATTGTAAAGAGGGGGCATCTGTTGCTACCCAATTTTTGACCCATGTTTTTGATATATTTTAAAAAAAATCCAAAAATAGAGAAAAACAATGAAAATCCAAAAAATATGTTTTTTAATATATTCTCGTTATTTTAGTATTTTTAACGTCGTCTAAAAAATGATTTAAATTTTTAAGGGTCTTTTGAACTCATTCAACTTTTCACATGTCCTTTTTAAAAACATTGATTTTCCTCATTGAGTCGACGTTGATATTGCTCGTTTCAAAAAAATACAAAAAAATAAGAAAAATCAAAATTTACAAAAAGAAGGAAGTTGAGGGACCAAGTTGAAAAACCTAGCAACATTTTGCCTATAAATACTCGTCTTCAACTCACATAAAAGAGGGGGGGGTTAACTTTGAAATATCAGAAAATACAAAAAAAAAAACCTAACCCTAAACCTATCTCTACCAAGCCTGCCGCCCCCCTCCCCCCAGCTGGTTGTAATTTTTCTACCCAAGTCTTCTTCTACTGAAGCCAAGACAGCCGACCCTGGCATTTTTTGGACACCGGCCAAACAGCCCCCCAAACCCCCCGGATTATTTTTCTTCTTCCTTTTCTCCGGCCGGCTTGCCAACAACAACACAGCCGCCCCCATCTCTTCTTCATCTGAGCCCCACACTTGAACCCAGCCGGTCCAACCATCTCCTTCTCCCTTTGAAATCAAAAGCCAGCAGCCTCTCCTCTCTCAAGCCTCACCTCACAGAAGACAGCCCCTCTCTCACTCACGTCGGTTCCTCCAACACCGGACAAGCTCGCCTCCGTCAGTCGCAGCAACACCCACAGAAACCACAGCGGCGATCTTCCCTCAGCCGCCGCTTCCCCCTCAGCCACGGCCTCCACCGCAGCTTCAGCAGCCCCAGACCCACGGTCTTCACCGATTAGCTGCAGCGGCTCCCACTGACTCAGGCGACCAGCCCCACAGCGACTCCCTTTCTTCCTCAGCACCGCCACCGATCTCCCCACAACTGAAGAACCCAGCCACAGACCCGATCTCCTCAGCACCGCCACCGGGCTCCTCCTTCAACCGACCACCCACAGCTCCCCCTACAACCTCCGGCCATCTGAAATAGAAGAAGGCGAAACCGAGAAGAAGTAGAGGCGCAACGGAGAAGAAGAGAAAGAGGAGCAGATCTGAAACAGAAAAAAAAAATAAAAATAAAATAAAACCAACTGGATTGCGTCCTTTTCTTCTTTGCAGGTGATGTTGCTCCTCACCGTCAGTGTAGGAGGGAAGAGGAGATGAAGTCGAGTCAGATCCACCAGTTTGTTCCGTTTTGTCTGCGGCGGCGCGTGGGTCCACGCGCCGCCAGTGGCGGAGGCGCGTGGAGCAGACGCGCCGCCATTGTTCAGATGCCCAGAAGATGTTCCCAACACTGTTCCGGTGGTTCTCTGTAATTCCAGATTGTTTTGGGGCCATTATTGTAATTTTAATGTAATTTTTGTTTAATTGTTGTGAATTTTTATTATTTGTATTGTGGATGTAAAAGAAAAGAAAAGAAAAGAAAAGGAAAAGAAAAGAAAAGAAACAACAATAGTAAAAGTGTATGTGTGTGTTTATATTTGTTTTATGAATGTTTTTTATTTTTATTTTTTTTTATGATAAAATTGCAAGCATTAAAGAAGAGTTTAATGTTTTGATTGGATCACGGTAAAGATTTATTAACTTATACGTAAGTTGTATTTCTAACATCCGATGAAAAGACAAAATTTTAAAACTTCTTTAACACGTCAAAAATCACGAAGCAGCTTACCTCAGGTAGGGTGCGTTAGGGGTGCTAATACCTTCCCTAACCACAACCAGTCCCTTACCCGCGAATCTCTGACAAGACCAGTACATCCGGTTTTCTAGTAGCCCGCAATCAATTACTAGGTGGCGACTCCAACGAACCAAATTCAAGCAAACGCAACAACAACGAGAATAAATCGCCAGCCGACGCCGCGTGGATTTTTTTTGACGTGTGACAATTATCACATAACAGAGTGTTATTGCCATCGTACCCTTCCAACATTAGGATGCGAGGCTTGCGACATTTATGTCCTGCAGTAAATCAATCATTGCAATTAAAACATAAATTCTGAGCTCGTCGTCTCTACATTTCTTCCCAAGTGAGGAACCGAATAGGATTGGTAGGAACCGTTGGGGCAACTCGATTGAAACTGGGAGGGGAAATCGTAGATCTCACTGGTGGTGATGGTGCTGGTCTGATGAACCTCCTCTGTCTGCTAAGTTGATCATCCTTCATTCGGGCTAGACTGATGGCCTTCTTAAAAGTTTGTGGGTTAAACATGCGTATCCCATATGAAATCTCAGTTTTTAAACCACCCATAAATGTACATACAAGAGCCTTTTGCGTCCATCTACGTACTCGATTGCCCAGGTGCTTGAATTCTCGTTGGTAATCTCGCAGTGAGCCTCCTTGCCTTATTCTTGAAAGGGCCTCATCAAAATCCTCACACTCTGAAGGACCAAAACGCGCCCAGAGTTCGTCTTCAAAGTTTGCCCATGATAGAACTCGTCCTTCTTCTTCAGTCAACCGGTGAACCCATTGCCACCACTGGTTGGCTTCCCCTTCCAAGTGGTAAGAAGCCAGGACGACCTTCTGAAGTTCTAGAGTATTTTGAAATGCAAAAAACTGATTCACACGATTAAACCACTCAGTGGGATCATCTCCTGAAAATCTAGGAAACTCAAGTCGTGTTGTCTTGGAAGAGACAATTAGTCATCCCCCTTCTTGACCTTCATGTTGCTGGTCGACCTGGTTTGAAGGCTCCTGATTTGCAAGCAATACATCAAAAAGTCGGTTAAGTGTGTCCTCCAGATGTTGCAACCTATCAGCCATGCCCAACTCCATTCGGTGTAACCCATCTTTTAACTGCTCAATGCGTTCCTTATTAGTGCCCATAAGATCTTTTAACAGGCTCTGATACCAATGATAAGTTCAACAAATATTTAACAAGTATTTGCTGAGAAATGTTTGTTTCTCTTCGGGTGAGAAAGTACCACAATTATTTCAATATTAATTGTATGCTTCTTCATAATTCTTGGATGCTTTAAATAAGCAAAACCGGTAGAGATAACTCTAAAATTAAGAAAAAGCTGGTAACTCACGATGTGAGTTTACCCATGTGAAAACTGAAAGTAATGTCGCACCCCAAAAAAAATCCGGCGCGCGGCATCGGGCTGGCGTTTTAAGTCTCGTTGTTGTTTGCTTGAATTTGGTTCGTTGGAGTCGCCACCTAGTAATTGATTGCGGGCTACTAGAAAAATGGATGTACTGGTCTTGTCATAGATTCGCGGGTAAGGGACTGGTTGTGGTTAGGGAAGGTATTAGCACCCCTAACGCACCCTACCTGAGGTAAGCTGCTTCGCGACTTTGATGTGTTAAAGAAGTTTTAATAATTGTCTTTTCGTCGGAATTTAGAAATATCACTTACGTATAAGTTAATAATTCTTAACCGTGATCCGATCAAAATATTAAATTCTTCTTTAATAGATTTGCAATTTTATCCTAAAAAATAAATAAAGAAATAAATAAAATAACAAATTCATAAAACAAATACAAACACACCCATACACTTTCACTATTTTTATTTCTTTTCTTTTTTTTCTTTTCTTTTTCTTTTCTTTTCTTTTACATATATACACAATTACATACCATTAACATCTTACAAATCACCAAAATTAAAAATAAATAAAAAAACAATACATTAAACAATTCAAAAATATTAAACAATTCAAAAATTACAAAATAAAACCCCTTCCACAAAAAAATCCAATAACAGTGCCGGGGAAGCTTTTTGGAACCGCATGCAGTGCTGAGGAAGGTTTCTGAACAGGTGAACAGTGGCGGGGCGTCCCCTCCACGCGCCACGTCACTGGCGGCGCGTGGGGTCACGTGCCGCCGCAGGAAAACACACAGCAACAGGGGGGCTAAAACGGCTACCTTCCCCGCTCCTCTTCCTCTCCGGCAGTGATCTGTAAACAAGAAAAAGAGAACACCCACAACAGTTGATTTTATTCCATTTTATGTCTAGATCTGTGCCGATTTTCCCCTTTTTTATATCTATTCTTTTCTGTCTTCTTTGTTCTTCGTGCGTCTGTTCTTTCCTTCTTCAACAGGTGGCAGGTCTGGCGGTGGTGAAGAGCTGTTGGTTGCGTCGCGGTGGGCGCTGTCGGGTCGATCTGTGACCGACGGGTCGGTTCGGTGACCCTGTGACCGCTGCTGGGTCGGTACTGGTGTGCTGCAGCTGGCGGTGAGCACGGCGTTGAGAGGCAGATCGGAGGAAGAGATGCTGGACGGTGGTCTGTCGGTGTCCGGAGGGAAGGTCTTGGTCGGCTGAAGGAGGAAGAGGATGAGCAGCGGCTGGGTTTCTGTGGGTGCCACCGATTGGGTGCTGTTGGTTGGTTCTCGGTTTCGGAGGGAGAGGGGCCTAGAGGGAGGCTGTGAGGCTTTGTTTCTATGGTCTCTGCTTCTGGCAAAAGAAAGGGGGAAATCGTGGAACGTGGAGAAGAAAATCAAAGGGGATGCAGGGTCCCGTGTGTGGCTGAGAGAGAGGGGAGCGTGGAGAAGGCCGGTCAGTTGCTGTTTGGGGAAGTAAAACCATTCAAACCGGTTGGGGGCTGCTATTTGGCCGGTTGCGGGAGAAGAGAAAAAAATCAAAAGGGGCAGTGTGGGGGGCGGCTATCTTTGGATTTTTAGGGTTTAGGTTTTTTCTTTGTATTTTTTTTGATGTCTCAAAATTACCCCCCTTCCAAAAAATCAGTTTAGCATGGTATTTATAGGCAAAAATGTTGCTAGGTCTTTCAACTTGGTCCCTCAACTTCTTTCTTTTTGTAAATTTTGATTTTTCTTATTTTTTTGTATTTTTTGAAAACGAGCAATATCAACGTCGACTTAAATGCGGAAAATCAATGATTTTAAAAATGACGCGAAAAGTCGAACGCGTTTGAAAATATTTTAACAAATTAAATTCTTTTTTAGACGACGTTGAAAATGCTAAAATGACGAAAATATATTAAAAAAAACATATTTTTTGGATTTTCTTTGTTTTTCTCAATTTTTGGATTTTTTGAAAATATATCAAAAACATGGGTCAAAAATTGGGTAGCAACAAGTAACACGTACTAAATAATAAGCACAACAACTATAATAAATAAAAGCGACTGATAAATCGCAACTATACAAGACCCAGTCTTGTATCAAAACCGCTCCTCAACACAATCTTTATCTCTTCTGCATGCTTGCATGTCCATGTAGATACTGTTGACGTTCAACTATTGCTGCATGACACATGCAGCTAATATTTCACGTTTGACATCTTCCCGCATGCCACCTGCAATTAACATTCACTTCATCCTACATACTTGGAATTTGGCCTAATAGCCTTGGTTGATCTACGTGGCTTATCACTTTGCACTTATCGTAGACCATATATTAAAAAGATTTAATCTTTGTGGTGCTAACATTCTCTTCTTCCCATAGTTATTAAACCCGGCCCGGGGGTTGACCCGGCCAAGGGGCCGGGTCTCGGGTTTCATGGGTCAACCCGGGTTGACCCGGATTAACCCGTAATAATTAAAAAAATATATATATTTCATATGAAAAAATTCATGTAAATATAGATTATATATATTATAAATAATCAAGTTTAAAATAATATTTTAAAAAGTTTTTTATCCCACGTTAAAAAGATATTATGTTAAGCTTTTAAGTTGAAGTATTTTAAGTTGAATTATATTTTTTCAATGTGGGATTTGAAACCCATTAGTATATATACTCTATGTTCCCAAGGAAAAAATCATGTTTTTTCAATGTGGGATAAAAAACCTTTTGGTTTAAATACTTCAACTTAAAGGGATAACATAGTATCTTTTCAATGTGGGATTTGAAGCCCTTTCATATATATACTCTATGTTCCCATGAAAAAAGTTATGTTTTTTCAATGTGGGATTTGAAACCCATTAGTATATATACTCTATGTTCCCAAGGAAAAAATCATGTTTTTCCAATGTGGGATAAAAAACCTTTTGGTTTAAATACTTCAACTTAAAGGGATAACATAATATCTTTTCAATGTGGGATTTGAAGCCCTTTCATATATATACTCTTGTTCCCATGAAAAAAAGTTATGTTTTTTCGATGTGGGATTGAAACCCATTAGTATATATACTCTATGTTTCAAAAGAAAAAATCATGTTTTCAATGTGGGATAAAAAATATTTTGGTTTAAAAAACATAACTTTTTTCATGGGAACATAGAGTATATATATGAAAGGGATTCAAATCCCACATTGAAAAGATATTATGTTATCCCTTTAAGTTGAAGTATTTAAACCAAAAGGTTTTTTATCCCACATTGGAAAAACATGATTTTTTCCTTGGGAACATAGAGTATATATACTAATGGGTTTCAAATCCCACATTGAAAAAACATAACTTTTTTCATGGGAACATAGAGTATATATATGAAAGGGCTTCAAATCCCACATTGAAAAGATACTATGTTATCCCTTTAAGTTGAAGTATTTAAACCAAAAGGTTTTTTATCCCACATTGGAAAAACATGTTTTTTTTTCCTTGGGAACATAGAGTATATATACTAATGGGTTTCAAATCCACATTGAAAAAACATAACTTTTTTTCATGGGAACATAGAGTATATATATGGGGCTTCAAATCCCACATTGAAAATACTATGTTATCCCTTTAAGTTGAAGTATTTAAACCAAAAGGTTTTTTATCCCACATTGAAAAAACATGATTTTTTCCTTGGGAACATAGAGTATATATACTAATGGGTTTAAAATCCCACATTGAAAAAATATAATTTTTTTCATGTGAACATAGAGTATATATATGAAAGAGCTTCAAACCCCACATTGAAAAGATACTATGCTATCATTTTAAGTTGAAATATTTAAACCAAATTTTTTTTTATCCCAAATTAAAAAAAAAAAAAAACCCGGGTCTCGTCCGGGTTTGCCCGGGTCCCGGGTCGACCCGCCGGGTCGCCCGGGTTTGGCCGGGCTGTTGCCACAGCCGGTCTTTTATTAAACCCGAACCGGTCCAGCCACCGGGTCGACCGGGTCCCGGGTCGACCCGCCGGGCCGGGCCGGGTTTAATAACTATGCTTCTTCCTCTAATGTATTTTTTTTAAAAAAATAAATAAATTTACAAGTGTATTGGCCTTCATAAGTTTCACTCATCACTGGAACAGAACTATATACTGTTTTTCGTCTCATTCATTGTTTTCTTTTATTTTGGATAATTGTCGAGATTTTTTTCATCAAAATTAGTTAATTAGAAGATGACTAACCAAGGTATAAAAGAGAATAATAAAAAAATATATAGAGGAAGAGAGAACTTAAAAGTTTTAATATAAATAAATACTATACATCAATGATTGCGAACATTGTTCGTCGATCTTCGAATTGCATAAACATCACGCATGAAATAGTCATGAGATAGAATTTCCGCTACTCATTACTGCTACAAATACTTCAAAGCCTAACGTAGCAGCATTGCAAGAAATAAATCAGCCATCCATTTGGTTTTTGTGAAGACGGCGGAAGATAGTCCATGATCCTCAGGCCACCGCCATATGCTGAGTTGCATAAACAATCACATGGCCCTTCTTCATCTTCCTGGAATGGAATTTCCTACAATCGAGAGAGAGATGAGTTCACGGGGAAGTAAGAAACTACGATTGGGGCAGCTGATGATTTTGATTTGCTTTTGGGTTTCTCTGTCTTATTACGGGCTTCATCTGTAACCCTTGAAGAAGATGACGAAACAAAGAAACTAAAAATGGCTGAGAAATAACCCATTTCTTGCTTTCTCTTGTTATCTAAAACAGTTTTCGATCACAGTATTGGTGGAGGCCAACTTGTTATCTTTCTTTAGCTAAACAAAGTTAAGTTGGAGTTTCTTGATGATCTTCAAGGGAATCCAGTCCATTTATAGTGAGAAAATATTTGGAAGTTGCTTTGACAGTCTTGTTCTGCAAGGAAATACGAAGTTTCTTGGTTTGTGGCTGCTTTGACTAATAGCCAAAGCACACAGTTGACCCCACGTTTCCTTTTTGTGCATGCTTTGAACACCAGAACATACTTAGAAAGTTCATGACAATTTTTGTTTACATCCTGCAATCTGCATCTAGTCATGAATAAAGACATGAAAGTCTTTCAATTGTCACTTTCTATTTGAAAATTAAGCCTGTCGTAGCTCGTTGGACCGGTGTAGCAAACACCAGCTGAATACACGGTTTCAGGATTCAACGTAGAGAGCTGAATTTAACTAAAAAAATTGTAAATTTTTTATTTTTATTATTTTAATTTAATCATCTTTTAATTTTTTTTATCTAATAGATTTGATCTTTATTATTTTGATTGTTATTTATTTTATTTGAAATAATTTATGAAATTAAATTTTTTTTTTCAATTTCATTCTCATTCAACCTTTTAATTTGTAAGATTTGTTTTTTATTATTTTAATAATTTTTTTAAAAAATTAATAAGTTGTTTTCTAACTTATTTTTAATGACATAACCAAACACTGAAAGATATTTTTCAATTTATTTTTCATGACACTGCCAAAGATCGAAAAATAATTCATTTTCTAAAAAAATTATTTAAAAAAAAAAAAACAGGTTTTCAGCAAACAAACATGGTCAAAGTCTATCATTTTCCTCATAGACTACATCAATAAATATAATAAGACAAATAGATAAAACCATGTGGACCACTATACTTTATTTGATATACATCATATATTTATCATTCTATTTTGATGGATTTGAAAATGTGATATAAATTGTTTTTAAAGTGTTTTTTTATTTGAAAATAGATCAAAATAATATTTTTTTAAGAAAAAAATTATTTTTGATATTATTATTTTAAAACGATTAAAAATATTAAAAAATAATTAATTTAAAGCAAAAAAAATTCAAAATTTATTAAAAAATCGGTTCAACTACAACTCCAAACATGATCTTATTCTATATAATAATCCCAAATAACCATAGCCTAGCAGGAGTGTATGGGGGCAATCTTTTTTTTCTAGAGCATATATGTTCTATAGTAAAGGACTTATGGTTGTCGATTAAAAAAAACATAAATAAATGGATGTCATATAGTAATATATTTATATGAATAGATGTTGAAAAAAAACATGGATGATATTTTTGCATATTTAAGCCAGTGCTAAAGATCCAGGTAGACAAAAGCATTTTGTTACCATGGTTATTTTATAAAGACGGTAGAAGCAACTTCTTACGCCTATATTACTTACAAGGTTGTCTGAATATTTCTTGAAAAAAGACATTATTTTTGGTATATGAATTATCATGAGCAATAGTTATTGATAATTTCCAGAATTTTAATAAAAAAATAATTTAAGATTTATGTCAAGAGTGAAAAATCAAGTATCTTAATTCTTCACCTTATCTGCTCTAAACTGAAGATTTTGCGAGGCCATGGACAGTCGAGGGCTTAGATTAATGAATAGACATCATCTTTACCAAAAAAATCTAAATTATTAGGTGTTGGTTTCGTTCTTGCATGTAAACTACTTGGTTTTTTTTTTTTTTTTATTATTGTTTTATTATGAGATATTTTCTTACATCTTACACATGGATGTGCATGTACCTCAAGATTTTTTTTAAAAATCTAAAATAGACATCCGAAATTTCAAAACCCTTAAAAAGATAAGTTTTTAGTACTTAAAATTTTAATCACTACATATGGAATAAAGTGATCATTGTTTTATCTTTGGGATGAAATCCAAACCATCGACCTGGACTAAAATTTTGATGTTGCCCCCGAATTAATTCTCCAAAATTGAGTTATTTTTAGTGGGAATATTGTGACTTAGTTGACCATATAACTAAGTTGTGGGCTGCTACTAACTAGATAGAAATAATATGATCAATTTAAATACATTATTTGATCAACTTCACAATTACAAAAATAAAATTTTCTGAGAATTACAAAACCCTGTTCATCAAATCTCAGATCATGCAGCTAGCAATCGAAGATCATTAATAAAGCAATTGCTGTCATCTTTATCCTTTCCACTTCACAATGATGCATCATCAACCTAAGTAAGTGAATGATATAGTTTCCCAGGGCTGGCTAAATATGAGGAATTACATCTGATTTTGGTGGCAAAATTACTACAAGCGAGATGGATATGAATTAACTGGGAAGTAAGAAACTACAATGGGAGCTCCTGATGATTTTGATTTGCCCTTTGACTTCTCTGATTTGGGCGCTTTTACTTCTGGAACTGAAACGTTGTCATTGGAGACTCGTGAGGAAAAAGAGGAAACAAAGCAGCTGAAAATTGCTGAGAACTTAGCCATTGTGGCTTTGTAATGCTAGCTTGACGTTTCTTTCTCCGTAAAGAGAGGCACTTGGTGTTTTTTCTTTAGCTTAACAATTAGGAATTGCTAGTAAGAGGGCAACGAGAGGGAGAAAAACAAGCTTAGAGAAGGCAAGTTGGAAGCTAAGTCGATGAATTGCAACGCAAAAGAATTGGCTATTTATAATGAGATAAAAATGAAGCGTGTGAGAGAAGTTTATGCTTTACTTGCAAAGAAAGGAAAACCAATTTTCAGTGGCTGCTTTGACCACAATGACTAGTGACACTTATAGGGGGAAGACTAGTATATTTCGAGCTTGCAGAGCAAGGAAGATATTGATATATATCTACTAATAATTGAATGTGTCCAAGTCTTAGTTGCGTATATATTATAAAAGCCAGGGAACAGTCCAAACTTATTTTATACTATGGTTGTTGTGTCCCTTTGGCTTTTGAAACAATGGCAGATAATCGTTACGTATGCCTTTTTTGAACGTTGAATCTTGAGCATATATTTGCTTTCAAATTGCGTGTCAGAAAGAGATGTTTATTTGCTTGGAACATTGTCTGTTATGCAGCTGAGTCTTGTTTTATTGACAAAGTCCAATTGATCTAGCTTAATTCTCTTTGAAAAGTATTGGAACGTGTTTTATATATGATGCACTTGTCATTTTCTAATTCCCAGATGTAAGCACTTACATTAGAGACCTCTGTACATCTGAATCAGAGACATTAGATCATGTATTAATACAATTCCAATTTGCATGAAAACAATGGACAAAATTAATTTCATGGTGGGGTCTTTCGGTGTACACCTGATGAACTGCTGGTTTAATAGGAAATGATGGGAAATAGAAGGTTTGAGAGGAAAACTTGGAAACTACTCTCATATGATATTACTTGGAATATCTGAGTCTTGTGTTTCTTTAACCCTACATCGGTTATCTGCATGGTTATAGAATTGTGAAGAACATTTCTCTTACACGAGTAATGATCTTCAAGTGCTGATTACATTCATAGATGAACAAATGAAAAAATACCATGTTGATTATTAGTATGGTGTTTTTGTAGCAAGTTGTAGGCTTTTTTTTTTTTTTTATCAATCTTCGTTTTCTTTTCTTTTAGTTATGTCTTTACATGTAAAAACTATAAATTTTCATGATTGCCATCCCCTAAATGGCTAGCATGATATTAATAATTATTAAAAAAAAACCTAGATATAAGCATGCAAATTCCTAGGGGTGTGCAGGATCTGTAGGATTAAGATTTTGCAAATAAATTTAATAGGTGAATGATTTGAGATGTGGTCTCCATAAATTTTACTCTTACTTCGGGACAAAATTATATATGATTTTGTATTCATCCTTTGTTTTCTTTACAGGATAAGGAATTCTTGCAATACCTAGCTATGGCAACAAATAAAATAACATAAATAAAAAAATAAATCAGAACCGCACAGGCCACCGCCATATGGCCCTTCTTCATCTTCCTGGAATGGAATTTTCTACAAGCGAGAGAGATATGAGTTCACGGGGAAGTAAGAAGCCACGATCGGAGCACCTGATGATTTTGATTTGCTTTTAGGAATCTCTGCCTTATTATGGGCTTCATCTCTAACCCTTGAAGAAGCCGATGGAACAAAGCAACTAAAAATGGCTGAGAAATGACCCATTTCTTGCTTTCTCTTGTTATCTAAAACAGTTTTCGAAGAAGTAGTCTTGGTGAAGACACTGTAGGGCAATTAGTTATCAATTTATAGCGAGCAGATATTTGGAAGTTGCTTGGACAGTCTTGTTCTGCAAGGAAATACGATGTTTCTTGGTTTGTGGCTGCTTTGACTAATAGCCAAAACACAGGTGACCCCACGTTTCTCTTCTGTGCCTGCTTTGAACAATTTTTGTTTACATTCTGCAATCTGCATCTAGTCATGAATAAGACATGAAAGTCTTTCAATTGTCACTTTCTATTTGAAAATAAAGCCTGTCGTAGCTCGGTGGACAGGTGTAGCAAACACCGGCTGAATACACGGTTTCAGGATTCAATGTACGTGAGAGAGCTTAATTTAACTAAAAAAACTAAAAAATAAAATAAAAAGCTGCCATGTTAGCCACGGAATGATTACGCTGACTAAGTCTATCATTTTACTGCTAGACTAGATCAATGAGTATAATAAGACAAATACATGGAATTCATATATCTCTTATATTTATCATCCTAGCTTGATGCGATAAATCTTTAGGGTATACTTAGAAATATGATATAAGTTATTTTTAAAGTAAATTTTATTTAAAAATAAATTAATTATTTTTTTAAAAAATTTATTTTTGACATTAATATTTTAAAATGATCTAAAAACACTAATTTTTTTTAATTTAAAGTAATATTTTTAAAAAAATTATTAAAAAATCAATTCAACCAAAAGTCCAAGCTCCAAACATGAGCTTATTCTATATAATAATCCCAAACAGCCATAGCCTCTGGATCATATATGTTCTATAGTAATGGATTTATGGTTGTCAAATTTTAAAAAACATAAATATATGGATGTCATATAGTAAATTTTTATATGAATAGATGTTGAAACAAAACATGAATTATATGGGTATTATTGATATTGCGGTTGTTGTTGTGGTTTGAAAAAAAATATTTTATAAAAAGTACTTTTAGTTGATATTGGTTTGAAAAAATATATGTTTTGTTAAAACTGTGGTTGAAATTGAGGTTGAGCAAAAAGTAGTTTAATGTGTTTGGTTAATAGTACTTTTGAAATTGAGGTATAAAATAATTTTTAAAAATATATATTAATATTGATGGTTTTAAATTTAAATATTGTAGATTTAACTACTGCTATTAGATCATGAAATAAATAATACTTTATATAAAATATTTTTTATTGTTTTATTAAACTATCTATAATTTCATCACGTATGAATTACTTCCGATAAGGACTATAGTTTTCTTAGTTTCTTAAACACGCAACAATATCAGGTAAAATATAATCAGGAACAAAATTGAGATTGCGATCAAATTCTGCAAATGCTATGTCATCAAATGATCTCTGTTTAATTTATGGAATGTCATTAAATAATATTAAACACTAATTTTTTTAATAAAATATAATTAAAAATAAAAATAAAAATAAAATTTTTATTTTTTATTTTACTGGGTCGGACCTGGTTTAATGCATTTTGAGCTTTGAATCGAAACCGGTTTGGCATGAACAGTGGAGCTGGCTACACTGTTCATCCTAATTAATTAGCATGAACAGTGCACATGAAGCAGCATTTGCTTACTTTTCTTTCCCCTGTGTTTCGGACACAAAAATGTCGTGGGACCCATGAACAATAGACTGCTTTTTTCCTTTACCAAACGGGTTGCATCTGCGTTTTGTTTAAAATGCAGACGCAATCTCGTTAGCAAACAGCCACTTAAGCCAATGCTAAAGATCCAGGGAGACAAAAGGATTTTGTTACCATAGTTGTTATTTTATAAAGCAATTTCTTACGCCTATATTACTTGGAAGGTTGTTTTGGAAGATTTTTAAAATTTTTTTTATATGAGTTATTATGAGTAATAGTTATTAATAATGTATATAATTTTAATAAAAGGATTTCAAGATTTATATCAAAAGTGAAACATTAAGTATCTTAATTCTTCACCAGCTCTAAAATGAAGATTTTGCAAGGCCATGGACAACCAAGGGCTTGGATTAATGAATAGACATAATCTTTACCAAAAAATCTAAATTATTAGGTGTCGGTTTTGTTCTTGCATATAAACTACTTATGATGTCTATAAACATGCTTACAAAAAAAATTAAAAGAATTATGTTATTAACAAATTTAACCCTCTAAAGACAAAAAGTAGCTCTACATCTTAAAAGATGATCAGACCATATCAACGGTCTTCGATTCATCTTTGAATATGTGAGAGTTAATCAAAGATAGTTTAACTATTAAAACAAACCAATCAATCAATTCATAAATGTTTTGACATCAATGGGAACAAAATTAGGAGAAAAGCTCCTTACTTTGTTGGGGATTCAGATCGATGATGTTCTGATCATTGCCCATCAGATGCTTAGCACACTAGCACACAATATTTAACGTGGTTTGGAAAATCACCTACATCCATAGGAGAAGTCAATGTTATTAGAGATAGATATAAAAAGGGTTACAACACACATGGCAGAGCTATTCTTTCTCTCCTCATGTATTTCTCTCTTGTTCTCCTCTTTTGCTCTCTAAATGATGCCTCTATTTATAGGCTTTAATGGCAGTTTCTCTTGCTCCTTTGTTAACAATGTTGGCCATCTAACATTTGCCTACTTTATGACTTTCGGTTGCTCAACCAATAGTCCTCTTTGACTCTTACAAGCTGGCATATTTATTTCCCACCATTTGTAGCTTTCTTTCTTTGACAATGGCAGCCATCCTCTTCTAGAAGATGGGCTACAAATGTTGACACATAAGTGGCAATATCCTAACAATCACCTCCTTTTCTATTTATGTGGGCAATTGTCCTTTGCTTCTTCAGCACATGCTTGCATTCTACAGCTCTTCCGAGCTTACCATTCTGAGAGCGTCTCCTGGCAATTTTTCAGTTACATGCCACACCTTTCAATCACCAGAGTCACCAAAGCACACCTTTTCTCACACCAAAGGATAACTACAACCAGATGGTCTGCCATATCACATCTGAAGAGTGTTAACGCTAATATCTGGGACACGCAACATTCCCCTTCGAGCTTATCAATCATGCTCGGTCTGGAATAATTCATCAAGCCTCACATCAAGGCTTACAACACCCCTTAAATGAAAATTTCTATTTCCAAGTACAACAATCATTAACTGAGTATCTCAATATGATTACGAGCTCACTACTCCTTCAACAGTCTACTTATCCAGGAGTTGCATCTGCCCTTTGTTCCACCTTAGGAACCACGCCTTACTTCTCAGTGAGTCTCTCGCTCTTAGTCCTAAGAGTCTTGGTAGCTCTCTCCCTTTAACCATGGGGGCAACCCATTATAGGTTGATCCATATCTGTCTTGATACTCTAAGTATTACAATGCCATTACCGAGCTCACCACCTTGACAAGAGTCAACTTGTTTTAGGAACTTGCGTATGCCCTCTGCTTCTATATAATAGTTGCGTCTTAATGCTCCACAAGTCATCCACTTATTGTCCAAGGAAAATGTTAACTTTCTTTTGCTGAAAAATGTTATGTGGGAGTTTCTTGATGATTTTCAAGGCAATGCTATCAATTTATAGAGAGCAGATATTTGGAAGTTGCTTGGACAGTCTTGTTCTGCAAGGAAATACGAAGTTTCTTGGTTTCTGGCTGCTTTGACTAATAGCCAAAACACAGGTGACCCCACGTTTCTCTTTTGTGCCTGCTTTGAATAAAGACATGAAAGTCTTTCAATTGTCACTTTCTATTTGAAAATAAAGCCTGTCGTAGCTCGGTGGACCGGTGTAGCAAACACCGGCTGAATACACGGTTTCAGGATTCAATGTACGTGAGAGAGCTTAATTTAACTGAAAAAACTAAAAAATAAAATAAAAAGCTGCTATCTTAGCCACGGAATGATTGCGCTGACTAAGTCTATCATTTTACTCCTAGACTAGAACAATGAGTATAATAAGACAAATACATGGAATTCATACATGTCTTATATTTATCATCCTAGTTTGATGGGATAAAACTTTAGGGTTAATTTAGAAATATGATATAAGTTATTTTTCAAAGTAAATTTTATTTTTAGAAAAAAAATTAAATTTTGATATTAATATTTTAAAATGATCTAAAAACACTATTTTTTTTAATTTAAAGCAAATTTTTTTTTAAAAGATTATTAAAAAAACAGTCCAACCAAAACTCCAAGCTCCAAACATGAGCTTATTCTATATAATAATCCCAAATAGCCATAGCCTTTGGATCATATATGTTCTATAGTAATGGATTTATGGTTGTCAAATTAAAAAAAAAAACATAAATATATGGATGTCATATAGTAATATTTTTATATGAATAGATGTTGAAACAAAACATGGATGATATTTTTGTAGTGTTTGGTATTGCAGTTGCTGTTGTGGTGTGGTTTGAAAAAAAATGTTTTATAAAAAGTACTTTTAGTTGAGGTTGGTTTGAAAAAATATATGTTTGGTTAATAATGCTTTTGAAATTGAGGTTATAAAATAATTTTAAAAAATATATATTAATATTGATGATTTTTAATTTAAATATTGTAGATTTAACTATTGTTATTATATCATGAAATAAATAATACTTTATATAAAATATTTTTTATTGTTCCATTAAACTATCTATAATTCCATCACGTATGAAATACATCCGACAATGACTACAATTTTTTTGGTTTCTTAAGCGTGTAATAACATAAGGTAAAATATAATTAGGAATAAAATTGAGATTGCGATCAAATTCTGCAAATGCTACGTCATCAGGTGATATCTGTCTAATTTATATAGTGTCATTGAATAATGTTAAACACTAATTTTTCAAATAAAACATAATTAAAAAATAAAAAATAATTTTTATTTTACCGGGTTGGACCTGGTTCAATGTATTTTGAGCTTTGAACCAGAACCGGTTCAGCCAGAACAGTGGAGCTGGCTACATTGTTCAATGAATAATGTAGCCAGCTTCATTGTTCATGCTAATTAATTAGCATGAACAGTGTGCAGGAAGTAGCATTTTCTTACTTTCTTTTCCTTGCATTTCGGACACAAAAATGTTGTGGCACCCATGAACAGTAAACTGCTTTTTTCCTTTACCAAACGGGTTGCATCTGTGTTTTGTTTAAAACGCAGACGCAACCTCGTTACCAAACAACCACTTAAGCCAATGCTAAAGATCTAGGGAGACAAAAGGATTTTGTTACCATAGTTGTTATTTTATAAAGCAATTTCTTACGCCTATGTTACTTGGAAGGTTGTCTTGGAAGATTTCTTGAATTTGTTTTTTGATATGAGTTATTATGAGTAATAGTTATTGATAATGTACATAATTTTAATAAAAATATTTCAAGATTTATATCAAAAGTGAAACATTAAGTATCTTAATTCTTCACCAGCTATAAAATGAAGATTTTGCAAGGCCATGGATAGTCAAGGCTTGGATTAATGAATAGACATCATCTTTACCAAAAAATCTAAATTATTAGGTGTCGGTTTTGTTCTTCCATACAAACTACTTATTATGTCTATAAACATGCTTACAAACAAAATTAAAATAATTATGTTATTAACAAATTTAACCTTCTAAAGACATAAAGTAGCTCTACATCTTAAAAGATGATCAGACCATATCAACGGTCTATGTGAGAGTTAATCAAAGATAGTTTAACTATTAAAACAAACCAATCAACCAATTTGTAAATGTTTTAACATTAGTGGGAACAAAATTAGGTGAAAAGCTCCTTACTCTATTGGGGATTCGAACCGGTGATGTTCTGATCATTGCCTATTAGAGGCTTAGCACACTAGCACGCAATATTTAACATGGTTCGGAAAATCACATACACCCATGGGAGAAGCCAATGTTATTAGAGATAGATATAAAAAGGGTTACAACACACATGGAGGAGGAGAATCACTTCACTCAACTCAACTCTCATCGCTCTCACACACACTGCTGCACTGCACAAGGCAACAAGGCTGCTGCTATTTGGCAATAACTACTCTTTGTCTCCTCATTTATTTCTCTCTTGTTCTCCTCTCATTTTATTCTCTAAATGATGCCTCTATTTATAAGCTTCAATGGCAGTTTCTCTTGCTCCTTTGTCAACAAAGTTGTCCTTTCAACATTCGGTTGCTGCACCAGTAGTCCTCTTTGACTCTTACAAGCTGACATATTTATTTCCCACCATTTGTAGCCTTCTTTCTTTGACAATGGCAATATCCTTGTAGCACATCACTCGCGCTGCTTTGGCTAACAATTTTTTCATTATGCTATTTGCTTTGATTGGTTCGTTGGGAGTCGACACGTAGTAATTGATTGAGGGCTACTAGGAAACAGGATATACTGATCTTGTCAGAGATTCATGGGTAAGGGACTGGTTGTGGTTAGGGAAGGTATTAGCACCCCTAACACACCCTACCTGAGGTAAGCTGCTTTATAGCTTTGACGTGTTAAAGAAGTTTTAAAAATTGTCTTTTCATCGGATATCAGAAATACAAATTATGTATAAGTTAATAATTGTTGACTGTGAGCAAATCAAAATATTAAATTCTTCTTTACCTTTGCAATTTTATCATAAAAAAATGAAAAACAAAATCCATAAATAAATAAATAAATAATCAAAGCACACACATTCACTTTTACTATATATTTGTTCTTTTTTTCTTCTTGTTTTTTTTTTTATTATTTTCATCCACATTTACAAAATACAAATAAAAAACTCAAACTAAACAAATATTACATTAAAAAATTTGAAAATTACAAAATAACCCCTAAAAAATCCATAATAGTGCTAGGAAGCCTTGTTGAACCACAAGAATAGTGCTGGAACAGTGGTGGTGCGTCTCCTCCAGGCGCCACCGCCATTGGCGACGTGTAGGTTCACGCGCCGCCGTAAAAAGACAGGAATGGGTGGGTCTGCTCAGCTTCTTCTCCCTTTCCTTCCTGCACCGGTGTTGACAACCACTATCACCTGTAAAAAGAACAAAACACAATAACAAGCTGTTTTAATCTTCTTTCATTATTTTTGGATCTGCCTCTCTCTTCTCTTTTAGATCTGCTTCACTACATATCGGTTTTTTTCTAGGTTTCGTCGTCTTCACCTTCGCTTAAGTGGCTGGCAGAGCTGTTGTTTTGGTCTTTGCTGTTGAGAAGACCAAGAAAGAAGATGCTGCCAAGAAGGGGACTTCAGTGTTGATGGGTTTGTGGGCGCTGAAGGAATGGTTGGAGGAGGGGAGACGGTGGCTTGCTTCTGCGGAGGCCAATTTGCAGGGAGATGAAGAAGAGAACGCGGACTGCCGGGTCTTTACAAGTTGGGTCTTCATGAGCCGGCGGATGATTCAAGACAATGGGTTGTTGGGTCTGTCGGGTGGAGATGGGAAGACGGTGGCTGGCTTCTGGGAGGAGAAAGATGAGGGAGTAGGGGGTAGTTGTGGGTCAGCTGTTTTGGAAGAGGGAGGTAAGCGGCGGCTGTGCCTTGTTTTTGGTAGAGGGAGATGAACGACTGCTAGGTAAGGGGGAAGAAGATGGGGCCATAGTGTCTAGCAGAAAAATTCAAAAACCGGGGGGCGGGGGCTGTTTGGGTTAGAGATAGGTTTATGTTTAGGTTTATTTTTTTGTATTTTTCTCTCAAAATTGGCCCTCCCTCGATTTGTGTGTGTTGAACACTAGTATTTATAGGAAAAAATGTTGCTAGGTTTCCAAACTTTGTCCCTCAACTTCTTTCTTTTTGTAAATTTGACTGTTCTTAATTTTTTTGTATTTTTTTAAAACGAGTAATATCAACGTCGACTCAATGAGAAAAATCAATGATTTTAAAAATGATGCATGAAAAGTTGAACGCGTTTGAAAGACCTTTGAAAATTTAAATTCTTTTTAAACGACGCTGAAAATGCTAAAAATGATGCAAATATATTAAAAAATGTAATTTTTTTTGGATTTTCGATGTTTTTTTTTGCTATTTTTGGATTTTTTTGAAAATTTATCAAAACATGGGTAAAACATTGGGTAGCAACAGATGCACCCTCTTTACAATGCTTACGAAGCAAAACTCAATGTTTTGCTTAACTTGCTCAATATCCACTCATCTAAAGACCTTACTATTTTTTATTTTTCTATTTCTTTTTCTTGTCTCTCTCTCTCTCTCTCTCTCTCTCTCTCTCTCTCTCTCTCTCTCATTAACCTAAGATCTCATATGGCGACCTCCTTTACCAAAACCAAAGAATGTGTGTAGCTTTGTTAACCTGAAATTCCATCTGGCGATTTTCTTTAACCAAAGCCACTTGAGATCCCATCTGGCGACCTCATTCAACTAGAAGTAAAAAAGTATGTGGAGCTCGGTCAACCTGAAATCCTATATGGCGATTCCCTTTAACCAAAGCCACCTGAGATCCCATCTAGCGACCTCATTCAACTAGAAGTAAAAAAATATATGGAGCTCGGTCAACCTGAAATCCCATCTGGTGATTCCTTTTAACCAAAGCCACTTGAGATTCCATTTGGCAACCTCATTCAACTGGAACTAAAAAAAAATATGTGGAGCTCGGTCAACCTAAAATCCTATCTAGCGATTCCCTTTAACCAAAGCCACCTGAGATCCCATCTGGCGACCTCATTTAATTGGAACTAAAAAATATGTGTAGCTCGGTCTACCTGAAATCCCATATGATAATTCCCTTTAACCAAAGCCACCTGAGATCCCATCTAGTGACCTCATCAAACCAAAATAAAAAAATATGCGTAGCTCGGTCAACTTGAAATCTCATCTGGCGATTCCCTTTAACCAAAGCTACTTGAGATCCCATCTGGCGACCTCATTTAACCAAAACAAAAGTATGGTAAAAGTGGTCTCATTATAATTGGTGACCTACCCAGGTGGAAAGAATATGAAAAGCGGTCTCGTTGTGATGGGTGACCTACCCAGATGGAAAAAATGTGAAGTGTGGTCTCATTGTAATGGGTGATTTACCCAAAGAAAAAGAAAAGAGTGGTCTTATTGTAATCGGTAACCTACCCAAGTGAAAAAATGACCTCATTGTAATGGGTGACCTACCCAGGTAAATAAAACATGGAGAATTGGTCGTGTTTTACCCTCCATATTTTTCGCGGTTTGTCGGTAATTCCGTCGGCAATTTGATGCGGTCAAAGATGCACTTAATGCACCACCCTTTGGAATTCGCACAATCCATCAGTATTTTTGTCGATAACATTTGCCCACCGACAACTTACAGATGGCAGTTAATCCGTCGGTATGGTCGTCGATGATTGTGGCATTGCAAGTAATTATTTTCGAACTCTTTATGAAATGCTGACGGATGTGAATCTGTCGGTATGGACGTCGGTGATTGTGGCATTTCAAGTAATTATTTTTGAACTCTTTGTGAAATGCCGACGGATATTGAGTCCGTCGGTATTGCCGTCGGTGATTGTGGCATTTCAACAAGAAATGTTGCATTTGTATTGCCTATTTACCTTCTTGCAAAAACTTAAATGATAAACAGTCCATCGCACAAAACAATAACAACAATGCTTAAACAATAAATATTTCATGTTACAAAATATATCATCCATAATCTAAATTACATGAAAAAAGGGTTTTACATAGGGTTTTATTTTGATAGTTAGTCAAATTTTCTTCTTCTTCCTCATCATCAATTGAATTGTCATTCTTCATCGCAATCTTCAATATGATATCATCTTCTTCATCGACATTTGCTTGTCCGCTAGAGCTCAAACAACATTCAATCCTCTCCGTCAATCAACAAGACTATCATCGAAACTGAAAATTTGAATTTTCTTCCAATTCAATCGAAGGAGCAACTCGATATGGTTCAACCAACTCACTAACTTGAAAGACTTCATCTCGCACACTTGTGTCTTCGTTCTCATCCTGAACAACCTCGACACGACCCTGGTTTCGTTTTTAAAACGGACAACCAATCAACTCTTGATCGATCCTTTCTAAATGAAGGGGTGTATGTGTAATAAACTTGTTGACATTGCTTTGCGAAAACAAAGACATCGTTTATGTTGCGGAGTCTAGCTTTTGAGTTGATTTCGACCAGACCATGGTGCGATCAACTCTGATTCCTCTGTCCGTCGTGTCATACCAATAGCATTTGAATAAAAACACTTTATTCTGCTCGCTATGATATTGCAGTTCGACGACCTCTTCTAATCTACCATAGTAGTCAACTTCTAACTTACTTGTGGATCCCTTAACACAAACACCGCAGTTGTATGTCTTTCTTCCTTGCCCGTATTCTTCAGTATGGAAAACATATCCATTGACAAAATACCCGTTGTAGCACTTAACTTTTCTTTCAGGCCGAGGCTTAGTGAAGACAATGACTTGCGCACTCCTTCCCATTTGATAAACCTTGTATATATGTAATGTACATCAATAACGTAAATGAACGAGAATCTCGTAATGACATGCATACATACAGTAATTTTGCAAGTTAGAATGAGTTTGTGATAGTGCTTACATGTGTTCTGAACCATGTGGCAAATTGTTCATCTTGTAATTGAAAGATCTGGGATTCGGTCAGCTGCGAGTTATTGGAGAGCAAATATTGTCGATGTTGCCTGCAAGTGATAATGAGTGTATGATATTACAATATATAATTAACAGTATATTACTGACAAAGTTTAATTAGTATTACACATATATAACTTACTGAATAAATGGTCTCAGCTCATCACAGTTAAATAGAACATAGTTGTGTGCTTGTTTGAATTCTATTTCCGACAAATATCTTTCTTACGACATTTTTAGGTGTGGGTCGTCCAGTATTGGAGAATATTGACAAGTTCCCACTGGAAGGCACTTCACCGCCATCATCATGCCGTGGAACGCGATTGATTCTTGTTCTCAGATGAGGTTCGAAATAGTACGAGATAAATGTTGAGATCTCTTCAACAATATAGGCCTCATATCGAAGCCTCAACATGCGCCTTGTTCTTAACCTTTTTTTTTGAGATTAAACAAGTACCTGCATTGAATTACAATTCAAGTATTTTCAATTAAGAAAAACATAGAAAATACTTTAATATGAATTCCATTGCAACTGTAATATCTACCGTTCGAATGGGTACATCCATCTATACTGGACCGGTCCTCCAGCTTTTGCCTCGAACGGTAGATGTATAGGGAGATGCTCCATTGAGTCAAAAAATGAAGGAGGGAATATCATCTCAAGTTTGCATAGTGTCTCGATGATATTCGTTTGAAGCCTCTCAATGTGCTCAACATTCAACTTGCTGGAGCATATATCTCTGAAGAAATGACTGATCTCCGTTAGTGCATCCCATATTCCCTTTGGCAACAAATCACGAAAAGCTAATGGGATGAGTGTTTGCATAAACACGTGGCAGTCATGACTCTTCATTCCATACAATCTGCAGTCCTCTATTTAACAAGCCTTGATATGTTCGATGCATGTCCATCCGGAAAACGCAGACTCTTAAGCCATTTGTAGACTAGCAGTTGTGTGTTTTTCTCTAACACGAAGCTTGCCCTTGGTTTTGCAACCCGTGACTCATCATAAACCAACTCCATATTTTTACGGTTACAGTATAAAGCTATATCCAATCTAGCTTCATGTTGTCCTTTGTCTTCCCCTTCACATCCATGACGGTGTTGAAAATATTCTCAAACACGTTCTTTTCGATGTGCATGACGTCAAGGTTATGGCGGAGAAATTGTCTTCCAATAAGGAAGCTCCCAAAAGATACTTCGCTTTACCCAATTATGGGTCAAACCAAAACCAGGAAACTTTTGCTTACCTGATTGAAGGCCAAACACAATGTCACCGTACTCTGATACAACATGATGCAATTCTTCACCAGAAAGACGCGGGGATGCAACATCTTTTTCAACTCTACCAACAAAGAAATCTTTTTGTTCTTTCTGAACCTGTGATTAAGTGGCAAGAAGCGACGTGACA
>CAXHTJ010001269.1:5000-7500 GCA_964019445.1 Populus tremula | reverse complement strand
GGGGGTAGGCTCACGGCAACGGGGGCTGACGCGGGGACAGCCCCCGCTGGCTTGCTATCTTGCGCGGGGGGGCTGCCTTCGGGCCCGGGGCAGCGGCAGCGATGCCACCAGGGGAAAAATCGGCAGCGCGGACAGCCCCCGCTGGCTTGCTATCTTGCCCGCGGGGGGGCTGCCTTCGGGCCCGGGGCAGCGGCAGCGATGCCACCAGGGGGAAAAATCGGCAGCGCGGACAGCCCCCGCTGGCTTGCTATCTTGCCCGCGGGGGGCTGCCTTCGGGCCCGGGGCAGCGGCAGCGATGCCACCAGGGGGAAAATCGGCAGCGCGGACAGCCCCCGCTGGCTTGCTATCTTGCCCGCGGGGGGGCTGCCTTCGGGCCCGGGGCAGCGGCAGCGATGCCAGCAGTGGGAAAAATCGGCAGCGCGGACAGCCCCCGCTGGCTTGCTATCTTGCCCGCGGGGGGCTGCCTTCGGGCCCGGGGCAGCGGCAGCGATGCCAGCAGTGGGAAAAATCGGCAGCGCGGACAGCCCCCGCTGGCTTGCTATCTTGCCCGCGGGGGGCTGCCTTCGGGCCCGGGGCAGCGGCAGCGATGCCAGTGGGAAAAATCGGCAGCGCGGACAGCCCCCGCTGGCTTGCTATCTTGCCCGCGGGGGGGCTGCCTTCGGGCCCGGGGCAGCGGCAGCGATGCCAGCAGGGAAAAATCGGCAGCGCGGACAGCCCCCGCTGGCTTGCTATCTTGCCCGCGGGGGGGCTGCCTTCGGGCCCGGGGCAGCGGCAGCGCAGAGCGGGGGAAAAATCGGCAGCGCGGACAGCCCCCGCTGGCTTGCTATCTTGCCCGGGGGGGCTGCCTTCGGGCCCGGGGCAGCGGCAGCGATGCCACCAGGGGGAAAATCGGCAGCGCGGACAGCCCCCGCTGGCTTGCTATCTTGCCCGCGGGGGGGCTGCCTTCGGGCCCGGGGCAGCGGCAGCGATGCCAGCAGGGGAAAAATCGGCAGCGCGGACGCGGGGACAGCCCCGCTGGCTTGCTATCTTGCCCGCGGGGGGCTGCCTTCGGGCCCGGGGCCCCTGCGCTCGTGCCTGCCCCCCGCGCGGGAGAGGCTAGGCGCTGCTGGGGCCAGCCCGACGTCGCTGGCCGCGCATGCGCGCTGCCGGTTTTCTCGCATCCCGCCAAGAAAACGTCGTGCGTTCCACATGAAACCAATCCAGTAAAATCAGCCATATTTTTGTGAGGCTGCCAGCCAAATTTGGGGTCATTCCGGGCCGGTTCCTATTTTTGCGTATTTCCTTGATTTTTAATGGTAGGAAAATAAAAAAAAATACTTCCCGACCTCGAAAAAATCTGGGAAAATTTATAAAGTTGGATTGGATTTTTGCCAACCTATGTGCAAAATTTCAGCTCAAAATACCAAGAAATGAATTTTTTAGAGGGGGGTGACAGCTGGGACCTAGTAGTGTCTACCCCTGCCAGAGCTGCAATAACACTTATAGCTCTTTAGGGGGGTGCCCCCTGGCTGGCCATGGGGCGCGCTGGCTGGCGCCCATAGGCCTGCCGCGGGGGATTTGTGGGCTGCTGCTATACTCGGACTAACGTGGGGGGCCTCATGGCCCGAAGTAACGCCGCCATCGATGACCCGTTTTCCGGCCGGCGACGACCCGATTCCGGCCACCGTCCCTGTGACCGCTCCAAGCCGTTGGGCGCGTTGGGGCTGCTTATCCGCGGCTGCGGGCGCGCACGCACTCTGATTTGCCAGCGCTCGTGCCAACCAATAGGCAGCCCCAACGCGCCCAACGGCTTGGCGCGACGTCACGATTCCGGCCACCGTCCCCGGGACCCGCTCCAAGCCGTTGGGCGCGTTGGGGCTGCTTATCCGCGGCGTGGGCGTGGGGCCTTAACAAGCCGCGCTCGTTCCAAGGTGCTGGCAGCTGACGCGCGCCTCTCAGCTTGCCGCGACGTCCCGGTGGCGGTGGCCGGAATCCCTGCCCGTCACCCGCTCCAAGCCGTTGGGCGCGTTGGGGCTGCTTATCCGCGGTCTCGGGTGTGGGGCCTTAACAGGATTCCCCTCGTGCCAAGGTGCTGGCGGCCCCAACGCGCCCAACGGCTTGGCGCTACGTAACGGCGACGTCCCGATTCCGGCCACCGCTGCCGTGACCCGCTCCAAGCCGTTGGGCGCGTTGGGGCTGCTTATCCGCGGTCTCGGGTGTGGGGCCTTAACTGGATTCCCCTCGTGCCAAGGTGCTGGCAGCCCCAACGCGCCCAACGGCTTGGCGCGACGTCACGGCAGCGGTGGCCGCTGCCTGTGCTCGCAAGCTGGAGGCCTGGCCGACGTGTCTGGTGCGGACCGCCGAGCTTGGGGATTGCGAGGAGAGCTGTACCGCGTGGGCGTGCCGCATTCAGTTGCCGCGCTCGTGCCAACGTGCTGGCTCTCCTCGCCATCCCCAAGCTCCTGCGCGATGTGCCCGATGCCGAGGCCTGGCCTCCGTCTTCCGAGCTGAGGCAGATGGC